>CM046793.1:3656642-3671642 GCA_025617405.1 Perca schrenkii
GTCTTTGGGCTCCTCCCACCTCAGCCCGCCGTCGTCACGGGAACCAGCATCACCTGTCAATCACCCGCGCCGGAGCTCCTCCCACCCATGCTAACAGGAAGTGGTGAGTAAACAGCTGATGTTGTTCCCGAATCAGCCATGTTAGAAATCGCATGCTAACGTATTGCGTAGTAAATTAACAATTAATAATGCCATTACCAGCTGGTCACACTGAAGTACGTAAGTAATACGTAATAATAGAAATACTCCGCATCACAATTGCTTCCATCACAAAGAGTAATAAATAATAAAATTACTGATTATTTACTGGTGGAGATATGCTGACTCTATACATGCTAAAAGTCCTGATTATTCACATGGAGTCTGGTGGAGATATGCTGGCTCTATACACGCTAAAAGTCCTGATTATTTACATGGAGTCTGGCGGAAATATGCTGGCTCTATACACGCTAAAAGTCCTGATTATTTACATGGAGTCTGGTGGAAATATGCTGGCTCTATACACGCTAAAAGTCCTGATTATTTACATGGAGTCTGGTGGAGATATGCTGGCACTATACACGCTAAAAGTACTGATTATTTACATGGAGTCTGGCGGAAATATGCTGGCTCTATACACGCTAAAAGTCTTGATTATTTACATGGAGTCTGGTGGAGATATGCTGGCTCTATACACGCTAAAAGTCCTGATTATTTACATGGAGTCTGGTGGAGATATGCTGGCTCTATACACGCTAAAAGTACTGATTATTTACATGGAGTCTGGCGGAAATATGCTGGCTCTATACACGCTAAAAGTCCTGATTATTTACATGGAGTCTGGTGGATATATGCTGGCTCTATACACGCTAAAATTCCTGATTATTTACATGGAGTCTGGTGGATTTTGGTGATGGTGATTTCTGAGCTGTTTGATGTTAACCAAAAATGATCTTACTCTTTGAGAAAAAGGTCTATCTCTGTAGGGAACCTTTTCATTATGTTGTCAGACACTTAGAATAATAATCTGAGCCTGTCAGCAGCAAAAACAGCACTTTTAGCAGATGTGAATTGAAGGTGTGTAATTGCCCGTTAATATTAAATTGCAGCCTGTTTCTCCGCTGCCGACAGCAGCGCTCCCGCTTAACACTGGACCAATTTCAAAATTGTTGTTCCCATCAGTCACATAGACACAAAAACGTGGAAAAATAGGGTCCAGGTTTAAAAAAAATTAAAGTTACCCTTTAAAGGTGCTGTAGGCAGGGTTGAGAAGATCCAGGACTTAGCCAAAGAATTTGAACATTGACAACTACTCAGTCCCTCCCCTCCTTTCTGCTAAAGCCCCAAATGGTCCTCCTAAGCCCCTCCCCCCACAAGGGAGAATGAGTGAGTGTGCATGAGCAGTGATTGACAAGCAGTTAGACACCCCCCTGGCCCTGATTGGTGCATCTGAACAGTTAGACACCACCCCCTGGCCCTGATTGGTGCATCTGAACAGTTAGACACCTCCCCTGGCCCTGATTGGTGCATCTGAACAGTTAGACACCTCCCCCTGGCCCTGATTGGTGCATCTGAACAGTTAGACACCACCCCCTGGCCCTGATTGGTGCATCTGAACAGGGAGAGGTGGATTTTTGCAAATCCCACTCCAGGCTGTAGGTGTAGCCAGAGGAGCTGGATTTATTTTAAATGACCAGCTTCATGTAGTTCTACTGGAACAGTGTAACTCTTATCAGTTCAATTTTCTAAGCACAAACAGTCATTTGGAAAAACAGAAAAATGGGTTCAGATATCCAATTTTTTTTTCACCTCGACAAATTAAAAAATTGGATCTTTAAATCGTTTTTCCAATTTTCAGTTTTTTTTATTCAGAGGATCAGAAATTGAGAAAATTACAAATTGCGTCTGAGCTCCAATTATCCATAATACTGCCATGGTATTCTCTTCCTCTACTTTGTGGAAATTTGCAGGTCATTAACTGCATATGGACCAAAAAAAACAAAAAACTGATATATTTTAGGGGTCAGAGGTGCAACTGATGGTTTCCAGTGGGGGGGGCGGGGCTTAGCTAGGTGGAACGAGGGAGAGAATAACATGGCAGTATTATGAATAATTTGAGCCCAGACGCAATTTTGTAATTTTCTGATCCTCTGAATAAAAACAGAAAATTGGAAAAATGGAAAAAAGGTGGAAAAAAATGAAAAATTGGATATTTGATCCCATTTTTCTGTTTTTCCAAATGTCCGTTTGTGCTTAGAAAATTGAACTGATTAAGCGTTAAACGGACCATACTGGAACATATGGTCAGTTTCAGCAAATATGACAGAAAGTTAGTTTTATAAGTCTTACCTATACTGCACCTTTAACTGTACCTTAACGTTAACTTGCCATCATTCGTATCAACGGTTGAGAATGCACTGTGGGGCTCACGTCTCAATCTCAGAAATTCTCGCTAGTGTAGTGAACATCCAGGCATTTCTTGTGCACACAAAATCCACATACTATGCATTAGGAATGTACATACTCAGTTTTACGTCATACTTAGTATGAATCGTGTGTTTTTATGTGATTTCAAACACAGTTCCTTCCTGTTCCAGTGACTGTCTGGCACATGAGGAGGCTTCCTGCCAGAAAGGGTCTTATTTTAACCCCCAGACCACGATCTTTTCCTAAACTTAAAGGTCCCATGGCATAAACATTTTTTTTAACATTAATATGAGTTCCCCCCCCCCCAGCCTGTCTATGGTCCCCCAGTGGCTAGAAATGGTGATAGGTGTAAACTGAGCCCTGGGTATCCTGCTCTGCCTTTGAGAAAACGAAAGCTCAGATGGACCAAACAGGAATGTTCTCCTTATGATAAAATATATATAATCTATATATCTATATAAAAGAGACTTCAGATACAGTATTGGGGGACCACTAAGGTCTATATAAAAGAGACTTCAGATACAGTATTGGGGGACCACTAAGGTCTATATAAAAGAGACTTCAGATACAGTATTAGGGGACCACTAAGGTCTATATAAAAGAGACTTCTGATACAGTATTAGGGGACCACTGAGGTCTATATAAAAGAGACTTCAGATACAGTATTAGAGGACCACTAAGGTCTATATAAAAGAGACTTCAGATACAGTATTAGAGGACCACTAAGGTCTATATAAAAGAGACTTCAGATACAGTATTAGGGGACCACTAAGGTCTATATAAAGAGACTTCAGATACAGTATTAGGGGACCACTAAGGTCTATATAAAAAGAGACTTCAGATACAGTATTAGGGGACCACTAAGGTCTATATAAAAGAGACTTCAGATACAGTATTAGAGGGACCACTAAGGTCTATATAAAAGAGACTTCAGATACAGTATTAGAGGACCACTAAGGTCTATATAAAAGAGACTTCAGATACAGTATTAGGGGGACCACTAAGGCCTATATAAAAGAGACTTCAGATACAGTATTAGGGGACCACTAAGGTCTATATAAAAGAGACTTCAGATACAGTATTAGGGGACCACTAAGGTCTATATAAAAGAGACTTCAGATACAGTATTAGGGGACCACAAAGGTCTATATAAAAGAGACTTCAGATACAGTATTAGGGGACCACTAAGGTCTATATAAAAGAGACTTCAGATACAGTATTAGGGGACCACTAAGGTCTATATAAAAGAGACTTCAGATACAGTATTAGGGGACCACTAAGGTCTATATAAAAGAGACTTCAGATACAGTATTAGGGGACCACTAAGGTCTATATAAAAGAGACTTCAGATACAGTATTAGGGGACCACTAAGGTCTATGTCATGGGACCTTTTAACCAAGTAGTTAAAGTGTAACTTACTGGTAATAAACTCCTTTCCGATTTTGATTTTAGTTTTGTTGACTACACCTAAGAAGATTGGGTTGGCATATAGCCCTGAGGTCTAACTTGTCCCGTGTGTTACTCTCCATCACTTCCAGATCACATGATCCTGCCCGTGTCGCTGATGTTTGGTCATGTGACCGTCACCACGGGCGACATGACCTTCTACGACTGTGGAGCTGTGAGCCAACTAAACCAGAGCTCCCAGTAAGACCCAATAACACACCCACAACAGTCTTCATCAGTAATGCTTTTCAAGGGATTCAAGGAGCAGTCTTTCAATAAAACTCGTGATACTCGTGATTTCTTTAAATTCTTATTTTTTATCTGTCTTTCTGTTGTCTGAAGGATGTTTTATTCTATTTTCTTATCTGACTTGTTATGAGAAGCACAGTGGTCAACTTCTGTTGTGTTTACTGGTGCTATATAAATAAAATGAAATGAAAAAATGAAAAATACTTATTATAATAATTGGGGATGATGATGATGATGATGATGATGATGATGATGTGTTTCAGGTGTCTGGCGTGTGTCAGCAGTGTGTGGGGGTGTAACTGGTGTCCTCTGGATCAACTCTGCACTCACAACCACAGCTGTCCCAACCAGCACATCATCCTCAACCAGAGAGTGAGACTGTCTGTCTCTCTGTCTGTCTGTCTGTCTGTCTGTCTGTCTGTCTGTCTGTCTGTCTGTCTGTCTGTCTGTGTCTCTCTCTCTGTGTCAGTCTCTCTGTCTGTCTCTCTCTCTTTGTGTCTGTTTCTGTCTGCTTGTCTATCTCTCTCCGTCTGTCCATATGTCTGTCTGTCTGTCTGTCTCTCTCTCTCTGTGTCAGTCTCTCTGTCTGCCTGTCTGTCTCTCTCCGTCTGTCTGTCTGTCTGTCTGTCTGTTTCTCTCTGTCTGTCTGTACATCTGTCTCTCTCTCTGTCTCTGTCTTTCTGTCTCTCTCTCTCTCTCTCTGTCTGTCTCTCTATCTGTCTGTCTGTCTGTACGTCTGTCTGTCTCTCTCTCTCTGTGTCTGTCTCTCTCTCCGTCTGTCTGTCTGTCTGTCTGTCTGTTTCTCTCTGTCTGTCTGTCTGTACATCTGTCTCTCTCTCTCTGTCTCTGTCTGTCTCTCTCTCTGTCTGTCTCTCTATCTGTCTGTCTGTCTGTACGTCTGTCTCTCTCTCTGTCTCTCTCTCTGTCAGTCTATCTCTCTCTCTGTCTGTCTCTCTCTCTGTCTGTCTTTCTAGTCTTGCATAGCCAGCTCTATCTCCACAGCGCTGTACAGTAAGGTCTGGCTACACCACAGATGCATTCTGGGATAGGAGGAAAAAACCTCTCTGGGTTGTTCGCATTTCTTTAAACCAATCACAATCATCTTGGGCGGAGCTAAGATCCAGACGCAGTGACAGTGGCTCTGCTAAATAGTTTTGGGGGAACATTCGCAATAACTGACTGATGAAAACTCCACAATCAATATTAAATGAAGTTAACTGTTGACACAACACAGTACCGTGAGATATTTAAATCAGCTGATACATGGTTAAACCTCATTGGCTCTCACCAGTGTATCTCCGTGTGGACTTGGGCCACAGCAATCCCACCAATTGGTCCCAAAACCTCCCAGTTAGGCCAGTTACACACTGCTAGCCTTGTCTGTACACATGGATGTTTCCCATAAACATAAATATATGCTGATCCGATTACAGCAAAGACAACGTCGGCAGTATTGACGGCAAAATAGGTTCCAGAATATTTCCTTCTGGATTGACAGGTGACATATTAGAAAATAGATATTTTTTTAAATTACATTTTTATCTACATTTATATCAAAACCTCAAGACTTTCAAACATCAACATGTCATTTATTAATATGTACAGTACAGGCCAAAAGTTTGGACACACCTTCTCATTCAATGCGTTTCCTTTTTATTTTCATGACTATTTACATTGTAGATTCTCACTGAAGGCATCAAAACTATGAATGAACACATATGGAATTATGTACTTAACAAAAAAGTGTGAAATAACTGAAAACATGTCTTATATTTTAGATTCTTCAAAGTAGCCACCCTTTGCTTTTTTTATTAATAAGGGGAAGTAATTCCACTAATGAACCCTGACAAAGCACACCTGTGAAGGTAAAACCATTTCAGGTGACTACCTCATGAAGCTCATTGAGAGAACACCAAGGGTTTGCAGAGTTATCAAAAAAAGCAAAGGGTGGCTACTTTGAAGAATCTAAAATATAAGACATGTTTTCAGTTATTTCACACTTTTTTAACTACATAATTCCATATGTGTTCATTCATAGTTTTGATGCCTTCAGTGAGAATCTACAATGTAAATAGTCATGAAAATAAAAAGGAAACACATTAAATGAGAAGGTGTGTCCAAACTTTTGGCCTGTACTGTATTTGTGGTCTAAATGACATATAAACATATTTTCGTATTTCTATGTTGTCTGGAAATGCTTCCAACTCGCTGAAAAATAGGTGTCGGTTCTATTTCTAGCGTGCTCGCGTCTCAGGCAGGCAGCGTTCACGCTCTAACCTGTTGTAGCAAACCCCTAGCCAGACAATGGTGAAGCTTATACTGATGTTTCCAGAAGCCTTTATTTACGTTCAGCCGTCAGCCTTGTTCTGAACACAAATATACCTTCCTTTTCTTCATGAAACACCGTAAGAGCTACGGGACAGATAAATAACATAAAATTAGCTCTTACAAATATAAACATTACCCGAAGGCCCCATTAACCGTACCTTATGACCATTCATAAAACATTTCCGGGACGTTACCTCTGTTAGCATTCACAATGCCGAAAAGCTAATGTTAGCATGACTTCGTATAACAAAGTGATAACAACGCATTTAAACACTTCACAGTGGAATAGATTAAACTCCATATTACTGCACATGAACATTTAACAAATCAAACACACAATACTTTCTTCCCATTCCAGCTAGGTGCTTACTTATCCGCTTTATATGATTTCAGAGCTACGTGTGTTTTCCTCCTTACTTCCGTGCGTGTGTCTCACAAACTAGTCCCCCCCCCCCCCTCCCCCTTTAGACGCAAGATTAACGTTACGCTAGAAGGTGCCAAAATAAAGCACTCATAATATGAAAAGAGGAAACTAATAAAATAAAGCTCTGAAGTGGTTACCTTATCAATACACTGACACGCTTGCTCAAGCCGCTTCCAGTGTGTAACCGACCTTAGAGAGGAAATGCCCTAAACATATTCTTCGTAAACCTTTACAGTCATTCCCCGAAAGAACCGAGCAGACCTGTCTTGTTGCACCGTCCAAATTTTCTTCAAAACTTGACATTTTCAGCGTTTAGCTCGCTAGTTTAAAGTTATCCTGGAAATGTACTGTCGTTGATCCCAGACTAGTTTCTCTCTGTCTGCCTGTCTGTCTGCCTGTCTCACCCTGTCTCCTGTCTGTCAGCAGGAGGCTCCCGGTCCCACATCCTGTCCTCTGGTCTTCGCCCTGCAGAGTTCTGCCTTAGTGCCGTTGGGCCTGAGCACCACTGTTGTGCTGCGGGGACGAAACCTGGACGTCTACACTGTGAGAGCAGCTCCTGTTTACACTTATTTTAGTTTAGTTTATTAAGGATCCCCATTAGCTGACGCCTTGATGACCAGCTAGTCTTCCTGGGGTCCAACACTACATTTAATCAGACAATATTAAAACATTTAATAGCATATGCAGAAAAACATTTAAGAAAAAAAAAGAAAATAAAGAAAATACATGCAACAATATCTGCCAACAAAACTAAGTAATAAAAACAAAAAATTACAAATAAAATTAAATGAAAAACAATAACAACCAAGCAAATAAAGAAATATCTTGAAAACAAAATTATATATTACAATATATATTACATGGTTAACATTAAGGTTGGTTACATTCACAAAAACACACAATCAGAAACCTCATGATAATTAATTTAATGATCACTTCACCTGATTTAATGTTAACATGCTTAATACATAATGTCTCGGGGGGGGGGTCTCGGACCCCAAGACTGTGAGTGTGGAGATTGGGATTGGGCCAATCAGGGAGCAGAACGGTTAAACTTTATCAAACTAGAGATGCACCGAATCCAGATTTTTGGGGTTCGGCCGAATCCACTGGTTGAAATTCTGCTCCTCCCATCCTCAGTCCATGAACACAGTATCAATCCTTCCAGAAAAAGAGTTTTTTTGTGATTGTTGCGAGGCAAAAATCCTTGATTATGCGGCACATTTTCTTAAAAAATGCGATGGAATATCCTCTATATGATATTTATGCAATTTTTTAATTAACTTCACTTCGCAACGTTCTCATGGCAACAGGGGAAAATGGCTGCTTTTGTGTGAAGTAAACGCAACATTTTTCAACTTTCTGCTAAGATATATTATGGGACTTTTTTGCAACGAAAATGTGGGGATTATGAAATCATGCAAGCCCCGCGTATTTTGCGCGGAAATCGGCAATTTATGCGGCGAAAGTGCGGCTTATTTGAAAAAAATGCCGTTCCCGCATAAACCTGGTCGGGAGCAGGTTAAGTTGGAGAGCAGAGATCAACCGGTGTTAAAGCACCGCCTACTGACCAATCAATACTCAGTGTTAAAGGAACACGCCGACTTATTGGGAATTTAGCTTATTCACTGTAACCCCCAGAGTAAGACAAGTCCATAAATACCCTTCTCATCTCCGTGCGTGCTGTACCGCTGTCTGACGGTTCCAGCATTAGCTTAGCCTAGCACAGATCCTGCAGGTAACTGGTTCCAACTAGCCTGCTGCTCCAAATTGTGACAAAAGTGACAAAATAAC
Organism: Perca schrenkii; assembly: GCA_025617405.1. NCBI lineage: Eukaryota > Metazoa > Chordata > Actinopteri > Perciformes > Percidae > Perca > Perca schrenkii. The sequence goes on from CM046793.1 coordinate 3,665,291, forward strand.
GCCAACATGTTCCTATTTACATGTTGTGATTTGTATAGTCACAGCGTGTACAAAAAACAACGTAACATGAGACACAGCCGTCTTCTAACAGTAAACAAACCGGGAACTATATTCTCAGACAGGCTTGCTGCGAGCATATCACTCCGCCCAAGTACTATATTCTTCCACCTGAGAATATAGTTCCCGGTGTGTTTACGGTTAGAAGATGGCTGTGTCTCATGTTACGTTGTTTTTTGTACACGCTGTGACTCTACAAATCACAACATGTAAATAGGAACATGTTGGTGTTATTTTGTCACTTATTGGGAGCAGTAGGATTACTGGAACCATTCACCTGCATGTTCTGTGCTGGCCTGATGCCGCTGGAGCCGTCAGACAGCATTACAGCACGCACGGAGATGAGAAGGGTATGTATCGACTTGTCTTACTCTGGTGGTTACAGTGAATAAGCTAAATTCCCAATAAGTCGGCGTGTTCCTTTAAAGCACCGCCTACTGACCGATCAATACTCGATTGATAACGGCGTCACCGTTCTTAAAGAAGATCAGGCGGAGCTCGGTGCAGAGAGAGAGAGAGAGAGGGGTGCGCTCAAAAGTTAAAACATTGAGAGACCAACAACCCCGTTAACATGGGTATTTTTATGAAATATAGCCTATACATTTTAATGGGAGGGAATTACATATCGGCTTCTTGAGCCGTGTGTTGCCAATGCGCACATCGGTTTGAATTATGTTTTTATATGTTTTATTTGCTCTCATGATCGCTTCCCACTGCCGGGGTTGCAAATGAAATAATAGGCTAAAGCAACGACAGTTTATGGAAAGCACAAGTGTAATTATGATCAGATCTTCCTGACTGATGGGGAAGTGATATTAATAAGTGTTGTGATTTAAACATCTACAACGTCGGCTATTTATTTATTTTTTTGCCAGCTTTCCTTCCTGTTTTAGGAAGCAGCGACTGTATTGCGTTTTCCCTGTAAAACCGTGTCTGTGTTCTTCATATTTATGGAGAATTATAATTTGCTCTTCTTATATATATATATATATATATATATATATATAATATGCGGCTCTGGTAGATGTTAGCGATTGGTCGTGGTGCGCAAACACCGCCTCTTTTATGTGAACGCGCGCGCCGCTGGACCCTGAGTTGACTGAACTAGTTGATAACCAGCGTCGTAGTACAGGTTATGCGGGACCGCGGTTGTTAGGTTAGGTGAAGCCCGATTACTGAAAGAAATCCAGGACATGTTGATCTTGCTTCGTAGTACAGGCCTCAGATCCATGTCCACTTTCTCACAGCCTACTGCTCACCAGATCCATGTCCACTTTCTCACAGCCTACTGCTCACCAGATCCATGTCCACTTTCTCACAGCCTACTGCTCACCAGATCCATGTCCACTTTCTCACAGCCTACTGCTCACCAGATCCATGTCCACTTTCTCACAGCCTACTGCTCACCAGATCCATGTCCACTTTCTCACAGCCTACTGCTCACCAGATCCATGTCCACTTCCTCACAGCCTACTGCTCACCAGATCCATGTCCACTTCCTCACAGCCTACTGCTCACCAGATCCATGTCCACTTTCTCACAGCCTACTGCTCACCAGATCCATGTCCACTTTCTCACAGCCTACTGCTCACCAGATCCATGTCCACTTTCTCACAGCCTACTGCTCACCAGATCCATGTCCACTTTCTTACAGCCTACTGTTCACCAGATCCATGTCCACTTTCTCACAGCCTACTGCTCACCAGATCCATGTCCACTTCCTCACAGCCTACTGCTCACCAGATCCATGTCCACTTTCTCACAGCCTACTGCTCACCAGATCCATGTCCACTTCCTCACAGCCTACTGCTCACCAGATCCATGTCCACTTCCTCACAGCCTACTGCTCACCAGATCCATGTCCACTTCCTCACAGCCTACTGCTCACCAGATCCATGTCCACTTCCTCACAGCCTACTGCTCACCAGATCCATGTCCACTTCCTCACAGCCTACTGCTCACCAGATCCATGTCCACTTCCTCACAGCCTACTGCTCACCAGATCAATGTCCACTTCCTCACAGCCTACTGCTCACCAGATCCATGTCCACTTCCTCACAGCCTACTGCTCACCAGATCCATGTCCACTTTCTCACAGCCTACTGCTCACCAGATCCATGTCCACTTCCTCACAGCCTACTGCTCACCAGATCCATGTCCACTTTCTCACAGCCTGCTGCATTGAACGCTCCACCTACGTAAACACCTTCCCGTAATCGATGGCACCGTTACTACGGTGACCAGCGTAGCGCGCCTAGTGCAAGCGAAGGGTTCGGTTCCCTGGGAAAACATTCTAAGGTTCGGCAGAAACCAGAACCAACGTCAAAAAGCTCCAAAATTCAGCCAAATCAGAAGCTGAATCCTGGATTCAGTGCATCCCTGTATCAAACTGTAGTGGAACCTGCTCATAGGATTGTTGTTGTTTTGTGTTAGATCTAATCTCTGATCTACATTTAGTCCTAATCTCTGATCTACATTTAGTCCTAATCTCTGGTCTTCATGTAGTCCTGATCTCTGGTCTACATTTAGTCCTAATCTCTGATCTACATTTAGTCCTAATCTCTGGTCTTCATGTAGTCCTGATCTCTGGTCTACATTTAGTCCTAATCTCTGATCTACATTTAGTCCTAATCTCTGATCTACATTTAGTCCTAATCTCTTATCTACATTTAGTCCTAATCTCTGGTCTTCATGTAGTCCTGATCTCTGGTCTACATTTAGTCCTAATCTCTGGTCTTCATGTAGTCCTGATCTCTAGTCTTCATGTAGTCCTGATGTCTAGTCCTCATTTAGTCCTAATCTCTGATCTACATTTAGTCCTGATCTCTGGTCTTCATGTAGTCCTGATCTCTGGTCTACATTTAGTCCTGATCTCTGATCTTCATGTAGTCCTAATCTCTAGTCTTCATGTAGTCCTGATGTCTAGTCCTCATTTAGTCCTAATCTCTGATCTACATTTAGTCCTGATCTCTGGTCTTCATGTAGTCCTAATCTCTAGTCTTCATGTAGTCCTGATCTCTGGTCTTCATGTAGTCCTGATCTCTAGTCTTCATGTAGTCCTGATCTCTAGTCTTCATGTAGTCCTGATGTCTAGTCCTCATTTAGTCCTAATCTCTGATCTACATTTAGTCCTGATCTCTGGTCTTTCATGTAGTCCTGATGTCTAGTCCTCATTTAGTCCTAATCTCTAGTCTTCATGTAGTCCTGATCTCTAGTCTTCATGTAGTCCTGATCTCTAGTCTTCATGTAGTCCTAATCTCTAGTCTTCATGTAGTCCTAATCTCTAGTCTTCATGTAGTCCTAATCTCTCTTCATGTAGTCCTGATCTCTGGTCTTCATGTAGTCCTGATCTCTAGTCTTCATGTAGTCCTGATCTCTGTGTCTCTGTGCAGGATGAAGCTCAGTATCTGTGTGTCGTGGAAATCGAAGGAGTCCAGTTCAATCTGAGTGCTGCTGTAGAGAAAACCCCGGACAACACACACACCTTCACCTGCAGCCCACACCAGGTACACACACTTTCACTTCGTGTTGACCTCATAGCCCAGTGTTTCTCAAATGGGGGTACATGTCCCCCTAGGGGTACTCTTGGAGGACTGCAGGGGGTACTTGTCCCCCTAGTGGTACTCTTGGAGGACTACAGGGGGTACGTGTACCCCTAGTGCTACTCTGGAGGACTACAGGGGGTAGGTGTCCCCCTAGTGGTACTCTTGGAGGACTGCAGGGGGTACTTGTCCCCCTAGTGGTACTATTGGAGGACTGCAGGGGGTAGGTGTCCCCCTAGGGGTACTCTTGGAGGACTGCAGGGGGTACTTGTCCCCCTAGTGGTACTTTTGGAGGACTGCAGGGGGTAGGTGTCCCCCTATGGGTACTCTTGGAGGACTGCAGGGGGTATGTGTCCCCCTAGTGCTACTCTGGAGGACTACAGGGGGTAGGTGTCCCCCTAGGGGTACTCTTGGAGGACTGCAGGGGGTACGTGTCCCCCTAGGGGTACTCTTGGAGGACTGCAGGGGGTACGTGTCCCCCTAGGGGTACTCTTGGAGGACTGCAAGGGGTAGGTGTCCCCCTAGGGGTACTCTTGGAGGACTGCAGGGGGTAGGTGTCCCCCTAGGGGTACTCTTGGAGGACTACAGGGGGTAGGTGTCCCCCTAGGGGTACTCTTGGAGGACTACAGGGGGTAGGTGTCCCCCTAGAGGTACTCTTGGAGGACTACAGGTGGTACGTGTCCCCCTAGGGGTACTCTGGAGGACTGCAGGGGGTACGTGTCCCCCTAGGGGTACTCTTGGAAGACTGCAGGGGGTACGTGTCCCCCTAGTGGTACTCTTGGAGGACTGCAGGGGGTACTTGTCCCCCTAGTGGTACTCTGGAGGACTGCAGGGGGTACGTGTCCCCCTAGGGGTACTCTGGAGGACTACAGGGGGTACTTGTCCCCCTAGGGGTCCTCTGGAGGACTGTAGGGGCTACGTGACATTTTTTGCATGTTCTACTGTCTTTATTTTCTCCAAGTTTGTCGCTTTTTTCAAAGTCTTTGTCTCCGTTTTTGAAGTTTGTCAAATTTTTCTGAAGGTTTTTGTCGTTTGTTTTGACCTCTTCTTGCCTTTCTTCGCTTATTTGAATTTTTTTTGTCTCTTTTGTCGCCCTAGTGTTGTCTTCCTTCTTTTTACTGTGTTTATTTTCTAAGTATTTATTAATATTTTCGACCTCTTCTTGCCTTCATTCCTTCTTTCTACCGTCTTTTTCCAAGTTTTTGTCTCCTTTCTTCATCATCATGTAAATGTTTTCCAGGTCCAAGGCTGTTGTTGAGTAAATCTATCACTGACAGGGCTGTATTCTTCCTCTTTATAGACACTTTTATTTTCTACCAAAAACTATTAATGCTGGTTAGGGGGTACATGGCTTAAAAACCAGGTTCAAAGGGGGAACATTATTGGAAAGAGCTCGAGACCCAGTAAGATGGACTGTATATAAAGATGGACAACGTGTCTCCACTTCCTCCCGCTGTGCCAAAGTGAAGCCAAAATCTCCTGAATATTGACGCTGCCATCTTGTAATGTTGCAGCCGGAGTCTGCGCTGTAGTGATCAAAAGTCCCGCCCACACACCCGCTCGACCAATCACGAGTCAATCCCAGCTGTCAATCAAGATGTCTCACCCCGTTTTTATACCATCAACAAACTAACTAACTAACTAACAAAAACCAAACTGGTCCGAAAAATGAATACTTGAAACACACTTACCTAAAAATCACAGAAAAATCTTTGGGAAACAGTTATTTGATGTGTACTTTGATTTTCATAGTTTGGCCCATGTCAAAATGTTTGTTTATTTACACATCTCTCTCTCCACCTGTCTGTCTCTCCACCTGTCTGTCTGTCTGTAGTTTCAGTATGCTGTCAGTCAGCTTCAGTATTCGACGGCTGTCTATCTGCGCAGAGGAGAGAGACGCATCGACACCTTACCTGGCCTCCAACGTAAGAACCTCACCTGGAAGCGTCTGTCTGTCCGTGTGTGTGTGTGTGTGTGTGTGTGTGTGTGTGTGTCTCTGTGTGTCTGTCTCTGTCTGTGTGTGTTTATGTGTGTGTGTGTTTGTGTGTCTCTGTGTGTGTGTGTGTGTGTGTGTGTGCGCGCGCGTGTGTCTGTGTGTGTGTGTGCGCGCGTGTGTGTGTGTGTCTGTGTGTGTGTGTTTGTGTGTCTGTGTGTGTGTCTCTATGTATGTGTGTGTGTGTGTGTGTGTGTGTGCGTGCATGCATGTGTGTGTGTGTTTTGGTTGAGACGTGCAGATTTCATTGGCTGATATTCTTTTCCTGTGTTATTCAGTCCAGCTGTACGACTGCTCAGCCGGCCAATCAGATTGCTCCCAGTGCAGGGCGGTGCCGGAGGAGTACGGCTGTGTGTGGTGTTCAGGAAGTTGTGTTTACAACCAATCCTGTTCCAGCGTACCTGCAGACACCTGCCCGCCTCCTCAGATCACACAGGTGAGTCTAACAATCAGTCAGTGAGTGAGTATGTTTTACATGCGCACTAATATTCCACTGTTATGCAAACAACATATTCTGTTATATGTAATCGTATAATAATATTCTTGAAAAGGCCTTTTTTTAATTTAGCAATTTCCTGATAGAGACATGTGTGATATGTCGATATTTTGTAGTTTTAGGCCCCAAAATTGTCAGAAAAGGCCCCAAAAAACGCCAGAAAAGGCCTCCAAAACGCCAGAAAAGGCACCAAAAATGTCGGAAAAGGCCCCAAAAACACCAGAAAAAGCATTTTCCTGATAGAGACATTTGTGATATGTGGGT
>CM046793.1:3679142-3691642 GCA_025617405.1 Perca schrenkii
GGTAAAGCCGAGAGAACCGTTTCCAACGTTACCTTCCGTTACCTTGACGACCCCGTCATCACCGACGCCACGCCAGCGGAGAGCTTTTACGCGTGAGAACCAGATCGTCAATGATCAATAATAATCAATAATAATCAATAATAATCAATAATGATCAATAATAATCAATAATAATCAATAATAATCAATAATAATCAATAATAATCAATAATGATCAATAATGATCAATAATAATTGTCACTACCAGATGTGAGTTGTGCGTGCGTGCGTCACTTTGCGACAAGTAGCCTATAATATACTGTCTATGGTTTTGAGCTAACGTTAGCAATCAAACAATCATAGATAGCTAAAACTAGTGCCCTATATTTAGGGCACTAGTTGAAACGTTTTTGACATGACTTCTAGCTAAGATGCTAACGGCGTTTTGAGCTAACGTTAGCAATCAAGTAGCCTACTAGATGCTAACGTTAGCTATCAAGTAGCCTACTAGATGCTAACGGTGTTTTGAACTAACGTTAGCAATAGAGTAGCCTACTAGATGCTAACGGCATTTTGAGCTAACGTTAGCAGTCAAGTAGCCTACTAGATGCTAACAGCGTTTTGAGCTAACGTTAGCAATCAAGTAGCCTACTTGATGCTAACAGCGTTTTGAGCTAACGTTAACGGTGTTTTGAGCTAACGTTAGCAATAGAGTAGCCTACTAGATGCTAACGGCGTTTTGAGCTAACGTTAGCAATAGAGTAGCCTACTAGATGCTAACCGCGTTTTGAGCTAACGTTAGCAATCGAGTAGCCTACTAGATGCTAATGGCGTTTTGAGCTAACGTTAGCAATAGAGTAGCCTACTAGATGCTAACGGTGTTTTGAGCTAACGTTAGCAATAGAGTAGCCTACTAGATGCTAACGGCGTTTTGAGCTAACGTTAGCAATAGAGTAGCCTACTAGATGCTAACGGCGTTTTGAGCTAACGTTAGCAATAGAGTAGCCTACTAGATGCTAACGGCGTTTTGAGCTAATGTCAGCAATAGAGTAGCGTACTAGATGCTAACGGCGTTTTGAGCTAACGTTAGCAGTCAAGTAGCCTACTAGATGCTAACAGCGTTTTGAGCTAACGTTAGCAATCAAGTAGCCTACTTGATGCTAACGGCGTTTTGAGCTAACGTTAGCAATAGAGTAGCCTACTAGATGCTAAAGGCGTTTTGAGCTAATGTCAGCAATAGAGTAGCCTACTAGATGCTAACGGCGTTTTGAGCTAACGTTAGCAATCTAGGCAAGGCAGCTTTATTTATAGAGCACATTTCAGCAACAGGGCAATTCAAAGTGCTTTACATAAAACATTAAAGAGCAGTTAGAAAACAATTAAAAACAATTTAAAAACATTACTAAACAAATTAAAACAAGAATAGAATTGATAGTGCAGTATAAGAATAAAAGTTACAGTGCAGTAAAAGAAATTAAAGTTAATAAAATAGATTATTTAAAGAAAAGCAACATCAAAAAGATAGGTCTTTAGCTTACATTTAAAAGAACAATCATATCTAACAATCGTAGATAGCTAAATCTGAGCATGCTCGACTCACATCTGGCAGCGACACTAATCGGTCCTCTCGTAACTCAAACCAAAGCCCTAATACGGTGACCACTTCCTGTCCTCAGAGGCGGCCGCGTCGTCATGGTGACGGGCAGGAACCTGGACGTGGTGCAGCAGCCAATCATATCGGTGTGGGTGGAGCCTGTGGTGGTCCAGAGGGTGAAACGGAGAAGACGATTGGCTCTGCTCACCGCCAAGCAGCAGCTGGTGTTCAACGGCACCATGACAACGGTGAGATGAACCGGCCAATCACAGACGAGTTACTTTGAGTTGCCTTGTGCTGAAATGTGCTATATAAATAAAACTGAATTATGACTCTCCACCTGTCTGTCTCTCTCCACCTGTCTCTCTCTCCACCTGTCTGTCTGTCTCTCCACCTGTCTGTATGTCTGTCTGTCTCCACCTGTCTGACTCTCTCTCTCTCTCTCCCCACCTGTCTGTCTCTCTCTCCACCTGTCTAACTCCCTCTCCACCTGTCTGTCTGACTCCCTATCCACCTGTCTTTCTGTCTGTCTCTCTCTCGACCTGTCTGACTCTCTCTCTCTCTCTCTCCCCACCTGTCTGTCTCTCTCGCCCCCTGTCTGACTCTCTCTCCATCTGTCTGTCTCTCTCTCCACCTGTCTGACTCTCTCTCTCCACCTGTCTCTCTCTCTCCACCTATCTGACTCTTTCTCTCTCTCTTTCTCTCCCCACCTGTCTGTCTCTCTCTCCACCTGTCTCTCTCTCCACCTGTCTGTCTCTCTCTCCACCTGTCTCTCTCTCCACCTGTCCGTCTCTCTCTCCACCTCTCTCTCTCTCTTTCTCTCCACCTGTCTGTCTGTCAGGTGTCCGAGCCCTGCTCTGTCCTGTCGTCCTCTCAGATGACCTGTCTCACCCCCGCGGTGACCCCAGAGGTCAAAGTGAAGGGTGTCTGGTTTCAGCTGGACAACGTCCAAGTCCACTACGAAACCATCAAGGTACCTGTCTGTCTGTCTGTCTCTCTACCTGTCTGTCTGTCAGAGTATGATTTGAAACAGGTGGAGGTGGAACGTGAAGCGTCTCTTTAATTCAACTCATAAGTTCAGGACGTTGTAACCATGGTGACATAACAACAACAACAACGATCCAGATTTTCTTCAAAACTCAAACGTTTGTGAACGGGACAACACAGATTTTGAGAATGAACAACTAAACGTTACACACCGGACCTTTTAAAGAACAAGTCTGTCCTTTAACTGTCGTCTCCGTGGCTGTATCCCCTCTAGCCTTAACCCCGAAAAATGCTGCAGAAGGAAAAAAAAGAGATACACTTTCAAATCGCAGGGACAGGTTTTAACCATTGACATAGACAGTATATAATGGACCACCAGACCCCGTGTCTCAGGTCTGAGACCAGTGAAGGATATCAGAAGTCTCTTTCCCGGTGCTGGCTGAGCGTTACTGAGCAGCCTCCAACTGAGCTTGAAGACGTAGATGTGACGTGAGCAACGTGTCTGAAAGTGTGAAGTCTTCTGGTAGCTGTGCCGAGAGAAATCTCAATCATTCCCAATCTCACAGAGACGGAGAGTGTAGGTATATGTAAGGAGATAACATAGACACAGGCTAATTACTGATCACTAACATGCTAGTTAACATTAGTAATTAAACCTAAACAGCTAATGGAAGTCCAAACTGCCTGAGAGCTTCTCCTGTACTATACGGTAATTCCTCTACTGTGTGACAGTAAGTCTCGTGGTTATGACCCAATCGTTAGCCTATTTTTATAAAAGCGTCTGCTACGGAGCCATAACGTGAGCTACAAGGTAATGGAGCCTTTTATACGTTGTTGTGTTTCTTTAGAAATAAACAACGGACAAATAGAGTCTTTAAACGCTTCAGATGTAAAGTTATTCTCTGTCAAAGTGACGTCAAAATGAATGGGAGTCAATGGGATGCTAACGGGAGGTAATGGCTTTGTAGCATCAAAATGGCGCCATAGGAGGTTCGAGTTCTGAATCGAAGCTTACCCCCCCCCCTTGGTTTTAACTGACAGGAGGAGCAGAAAGTTTACAGTATTTATTTTAATTTTTGATTTATTTTATTTATTTATATCAGGACAATACACATTTGATGAACATGTACAGCAGTACACGTAAAAGCCCAAAGGCTAATTTCCATCTGTAGTCCATTAGGCAGGTAGAAATTACAATCAAAAGGACAAAATCTATATAAAGTGACATTTGCTATATAAAACAGAGTAAAACAGGACAAAAGAAAAGAAAAACAGGACAATTCATTAGTAAATATTAAAACAGAGACACAATTCATACACATTTCAGAGTTTTTTTTGTGATTGTTGCGGAGCAAAAATCCTTGATTATGCGGCATGTTTTTTTAAAAAATGCGATGGAATATTCGGGATATTTATGCAATGTTATGCTTTTATGATTCTCATTACAAACAATAACAGATGGTAATCATTTCAAAAACATTTGTAGATATCTATGATTGTTTGATTGCTGACGTAAGCTCAAAAGGCCATTCCAGTGACAGCCTTTGTTGTGTTTGATTGCTAACTTGAAGCCAGCAGTGAATGAACTTTGTCATGTAGGTCCATTTTTATTGTATTGACATTACAGAAGTCTCTTGTTAGCAGTTTGCAGCTGGATCCGGGTCCCTTAGAGTTGTGCTGTAAACCGTTTAAATCTGAGCATGCGCAACTCACATCTGCACTCAACTCACATTGGGTAGTGACAAACGCAACATTTTTCAACTTTCTGCTAAGATATATGTGACTTTTTTGCAACGAAAATGCGGGGATTATGAAATCATGCAAGAAATCATCAATGCAATTTATGTGGCAAAAGTGCCACATAAATATGCAGACTTTGGCTGATTATGCATTGAATTATGCGATCGCATAATCGCATTTTTCTGGAGGGACTGTTTATTAGTATGCGCTACTGGGCTAAAACGGTACAGCTCTAAGCCACACCTTTACCTGGCTCTTAAGGGGGCCAGAGTGGGGCATGCCCTTATAGTTTGGGGTAGTGTGCGTTTCTAAATGCACTAACTTTAATAGATAGTGCATTATGGCTGAAAGAGGTACCTTACAGTCCCTGTTTACAACAGCTCTGGTGATCCGAGTCTGTCTGTATTTAATAAACTCTTGCAGTGGGGGTGACGCCAAGCCATGTAGTACTTTATAAATTAAGCATATTGAGGAAAATTTACAAAAATTATCAAAACTCAGTAAGTTGTGTTTCTCTAAGATCTTGCAATGATGATAAGAAAAAGGGTTTTTTTTATGTAGAGTTTTGAGTGCCTTTTTGTACAAAGTGATGATTGTGTCTCTCTCCCTGTGTGTCTCTCTACCTGTTTGTCTCTCTACCTGTCTGTCTCTCTACCTGTCTGTCTCTCAGGGTAAAAGCTTCATCTATTATCCCAACCCAGAGTTCTTTCCCCTGAACAGAGAAGCTCCAGATGCTCCGTATCGCTTCAAACCAGGAGGAGTGATCGCCGTGGAGGTAATGTATTTACTGAACTTGATAAAGCCGTTAAATGGTCATTTTGGTATTTTTCAACCTGGGCCCTATTTTCCCAGGCGGATGTGTCTAAGTGAGTAATCTGGAAAAAAAAATCTAAATCTCGCAGTGTTTGAGCGAGAACGCTGCAACCTGCGATGTAACCAGACAGGAAAATATGTTCAGCCTCAGTCAGCGTCCACTAAAAGTTCTGTTTTTGCTGCTGACAGACTCCTGATTATTATTCTAAGTGTCTGACAACATTATGGAAAGGATCCCTACAGAGATAGAGTTTTTAGTTAAAGAGTAAGATCATTTTAGTTTAACATGAAACAGCCCCGAAATCACCATCACCAAACTCCACCAGACTCCATGTAAATAATCAGGACTTTTAGCATGTATAGAGCCAGCATATCTCCACCAGACTCCATGTAAATAATCAGGACTTTTAGCGTGTATAGAGCCAGCATATCTCCACCAGACTCCATGTAAATAATCAGGACTTTTAGCGTGTATAGAGCCAGCATATCTCCACCAGACTCCATGTAAATAATCAGGATTTGTAGCGTGTATAGAGCCAGCATATCTCCACATGTAAATGGGTGAATTGAGGGTTTATTTCAACCAAACCAGAGTGGTGATTGTTGGAACAGTGGAAAGATGAACCAATACTGCTTTTGATAGTTTTATTTAGTTTCTGTCCACTTTGAATGAAGTGTGTTTTACGACGATTAAAATCCAGATTATTTACATGGAGTCTGGTGGAGATATGCTGGCTCTATACACGCTAAAAGTCCTGATTATTTACATGGAGTCTGGTGGAGTTTGGTGATGGTGATTTCAGGGCTGTTTCATGTTAAACTAAAAGGATCTTACTCTTTAACTAAAAAAAGCTCTATCTCTGTAGGGATCCTTTCATAATGTTGTCAGACACTTAGAATAATAATCTGAGTCTGTCAGCAGCAAAAACAGAACTTTTAGTGGACGTAAATTGTTAGATTGCGACTGTGGTCTTTTGACATTGGTCCAGTATTACTGGACCAATGTCAAAGATTGTTGTTCCCATCAGTCACTTAGACACAAAAACAGGGTACAATAGCGTCCAGTTTGATAAAATCAACAAAGTTACCCTTTAAAAGACAGAAGAATGTCTGATGTCTGTGTTTTCGGCGGCGAACCCTCAGGGTCAGCACCTGACCAGAGCCATATCGAGACAGGAAGTGACGGCTCGACTGGGAGATGGCGAGTGCGAGGTGAAAACTCTGGACAACACTCACCTGTACTGTGAACCCCCGGAGATCCAACCGCTGAGCGTGGACGACAGCAGCGAGCTGCCCTGCCTCAAGGTAACATTCAGTCACGTGTTTAACCCTTGTGTTGTCTTCACAGTCGTCCATGAACTTGTCAAAATTGAAAAATGCGCTTTGTTTGGAACTTTTTCCAACTTTTTTGACGCTTTTTTTTATGCTTTTGGCGCTTTTTAAAACATTTTTTATCCTTCTTTTCAATGCTTTTTTTTAGTGATGGTTAATAAACCTAATAAAATTACATTATACCTACAGTACAGGCCAAAAGTTTGGAAACACCTTCTCATTCAATGTGTTTTCTTTATTTTCATGACTATTTACATTGTAGATTCTCACTGAAGGGATCAAAACTATGAATGAACACATATGGAATTATGTACTTAACAAAAAAGTGTGAAATAACTGAAAACATGTCTTATATTTTAGATTCTTCAAAGTAGTCACCCTTTGCTTTTTTTGATAACTCTGCAAACCCTTGGTGTTCTCTCAATGAGCTTCATGAGGTAGTCACCTGAAATGGTTTTACCTTCACAGGTGTGCTTTGTCAGGGTTCATTAGTGGAATTATTTCCCTTATTAATAAAAAAGCAAAGGGTGGCTACTTTGAAGAATCTAAAATATAAGACATGTTTTCAGTTATTTCACACTTTTTTGTTAAGTACATAATCCCATATGTGTTCATTCATAGTTTTGATGCCTTCAGTGAGAATCTACAATGTAAATAGTCATGAAAATAAAAAGTAATTTTTAGGTTTGATATAATGAATTATTTTGACTAATTCAATAGTTAGGATCAGAGGATGTTGAGTGAATCACAGACTGGTTTATGTCAACGTGTGGTCAGGATGCTGTTGTGAAACCATTAAGATTTTTTTTCTTCAAAAGCCATGAAATTATAGCCTGACAAGCATCAGCTCCACATCCAGATGTTGGGTCTGGGAGCTCCCCATTGGTCAGGGCTCAATCCGAGGGGCGGGATAAACGGTTGTCTTTCAAATTCTCTCTGCACCAATAGGATAGCGCTCCAACCAATCAGAGCAACGAAGAAGATAGCGGAGCTAGTTGATAGATTAAACTTTAAACTCTGAACACATCTTCCTTTTTTAAGAATGACTTCAGAGCCGTTCTTTGTTCTTTTATCAAAGAAAAGCTGAACTCCAAGTCTTCCAGAAGACCTCTGTTCACCACCAGCAGCAGCAGCCATAAGCCCCGCCCACTGACTCTATACACGATGTGATTGGCCTGACCAGAGTTTGGTTTTTCCAGCTCGGAAGCCAACTGAGAGCTGCTAGACCGACCTTGGCTGCAAATTACATTTGCTGCCGCTATAGGGGGCGATTAAATAAAACAACCAAAATTCAATGGAAGTAATCATTAATCTTGTACCTGCGAAGAACATGGATGCAAGGATGTACATGTTGTATGGGTTCCTCGGTAAAACAGGATTATCTTGCGCATGCGCAGAACGGATCGTGCAGGCAGAAGCAGAAGTCACCACGAAAACTGGAAAGGAAAAACAGTGGAAATGTAACATGTGGACATAAACGATATTCAACCTTTTATCACTCTCCTGAGCGCTCGGTTTGTTTCAGGGAAGCATTAGAAGTGTTTTAGTTCCGGTTTGTCTACGTGATGCTGGGCGCGGCCGCCTCCGGCGCTTCTCCTAACATGTTTTCAGTGTCCGAAATCTGGTTTGATCGTTCTCGATATAGTTCACTATTTAATAAACACTATAGAGGGAATAGTGAGTGAGCGAATGAGGGAACGGTTTCCAACACAGCCACACTGATTCCTCCCGGTTTGTGGAAGACTCAGGTGTGTGTATTTGTCGGAGGCAGGGACGTCACTAGGATTGAAAGACATTTGTAAGTAAGATTTTACAAGGTAAAGTCTGGGGGCTAACCCCAGACTTTACCTTGTAAAATCTTACTTACAAATGTTATTCTAATGTTAGCTTTTAGATACTTCAAAGCTGCATGGGGGGAACGTACTTAGGCCAGACCTGCTGAGTCTGATATTTTTGTTGCAATGAAGTTGCGAGAGACTGAAAATTGCACAAAAAAAAGATTTTTTTTTGTGTATACAATACTTTAAAAAAAAAACCAGGGTGAGTGGTTGAATTTGCATGAAATCGCATCGCAAATTCCTGGAGGGACTGATATGTATGTATGTTCATGTAGAGCCTAGCCTACAAAATCTACATACTGTATAACATAATGTAGAAAGTTAAATTGGTCAGAATATAGCATATATAATACATATCATAAAACAATTTAGTTTAGGCTATGCCTTAGTGCCTAGACCTGCCAACAAATGCCTGTTTAGGAAGAAAACAAAACGCCTCGCATTTTCTTAGCCCTGTAGCCCCCCAGTGGTTCTCAAACTTTTAGACATCAAGGACCCCTAAACTGAAATGCCGATTAGACCCCAAACAGCCATTTGATTAGATTTTGTCCAGAGGTCCCCATTTGATAGGATTTTTGCTTTTAGATGTTTTATTACAGAAAGTATGTGAATGAATCTATGAAACATTGTGTTAATTATGAATGGAATTATAGTGAAAATAAGTTATTTCACTTTTTGCTGGGGACCCCCTCAATGACCCCTGGGGGTCCCTGGGCCCCACTTTGAGAACCATTGCTGCAGATCACTAACATAACTTACCTCAATCAAGCCAATTCCCTCAGAATCAGCTGCCCTGCCAAACTCCTGTTTCTCTCTCTCTCTCTCCCTCTCTCTTTCTCTCTCTCTCTGTCTCTCTCTCTCTCTCTCTTTCTCTCTCTCTCTTTCTCCCTCTCTCAAAATATCGTCCAGTATCCATCTGCTCAATAAATTGAAGGATATAACAGTAAAATAGCATTAACAGTGACACTATAACATTTAGTTTTCAGTGACAACATTCTGTGGGGACTGTTAATACTATAGAGATAGCAGCATGCTATATTAATGGCAAAGAATAGAGAACTTCGGATAACTAACTAGGTTAGGTATTTCTTGTATTTTACTCTAGCTAGACTAACTTACAATTTCACTCTGTAGCCTATCACTTCTGTGTGCAGTAGCAAGTTCAGACAATAAAAAAGACACAAATGAGACGAGACAGGACGGTGTAGCCTATCATCTTCATAGCCATCGACTCTTTGTACTTCTGTTTAACTTTCAAATTTCCGTTTTTTTTTGTAACTGGATATATTATTTGTTGTATCGAAATATGAATTTGGATAACGTTAGCGATAGTGAGAGGCTTGCTACAGTTGCATTTCGAGTGATAAATCGGCGAAAACAACGTTTTATTTCTCGGATTTCCTGCTTTGTTTCAATGCCGCCAGGCGCTCTCTCTCTTCAGTCCCTCTCTAGCTCGCTCGTCCACATACCGTTACGTGCACGCGGGCTCGTCGAGCCTCCGTCTCGGCCTTTTCCACCAGCTGACAGTTCGTGAAATATAAATAAAACAGACAGGCTGCAGTGCACGACGACACAAACAGATGAATGGTGAAGGAAGATTGATTCAAAGTAGTGAGTGATAGAGAGCACTGTAAAAAAAAATATATATATATATATATATATTGTTTTTCTTATTATTTGGGGGGGCTTAGGAACATTTTGGGGTAGCTTCAGCCCCCCTAAAACAGGCCTAACGACGTCCCTGGTCGGAGGGTTAAAGCTACAGTGCGTAGTTTCTTCCCCCCCCATGAGGAATATTAAGTATTGACAACATAACTGTTGGCTTTGTCCACATGATACAAGCCTTCCATGACCGCGCACATACTTTTGAACTGCAGAAGAACTATCTCGGCTATAAGACTTTGTTTAGATGAAAACGTCTTCAATTCAATTCAAAGAACTTTATTTATCCGTTAGGAACTTAATTTGTGTTGAGCATCAGTGCATGTACAGTACCACGAACACAGCATAATCTAACACACACACACACACACACACACACACACACGGTTCCATATAGACAAATAAATAGTAAATAGTTACCATTAAATAGTAACATAAATAGTAACCAAAACTTGCAAAGTACAATAGATAAATCTTGTCTGTCTGTCTGTCTGTCTGTCTGTCTCACAGGTGTTCATGGGAAACCTGAAGGTGGACCTGGGATTGGTTCAGTACGACAGCGACTCTCTGTCAGTCGTCCCATTGGCTGCTCAGATCAGTTTGGGGGCGGGAGCTGCTGTCATCATCCTGTCAGTGCTGGTCGTCATCCTCATGTACAGGTAGGTGTCTATCTGTCTGCCTGCCTGCCTGTCTGTCTGTCTGTCTGCCTGCCTGTTTGTCTGTCTGTCTGTCTGTCTGTCTGTCTGTCTGTCTGTCTGTCTGTCTGGGATTTATTTGATTTCTCAGTTCAGTTATTTTTGTTATTGGCCTTTTAAAATAAAACTTAAAAAAGGGGTTTACAATGATTGAACTTTGTGTGTGTGTGTGTGTGTGTGTGTGTGTGTGTGTGTGTGTGTGTGTGTGTGTGTGTGTGTGTGTGTGTGTGTGTGTGTGTGCGTGCGCAGGAGGAAGAGTAAACAGGCTCTCCGAGATTATAAGAAGGTTTTGCTGCAGTTGGAAACTCTGGAGATCAACGTGGGAGACCAGTGTCGCAAAGAGTTCACAGGTACACAAACACACATGTTATCATTTCACAG
The DNA here is from genome assembly GCA_025617405.1 of Perca schrenkii. Classification (NCBI taxonomy): domain Eukaryota; kingdom Metazoa; phylum Chordata; class Actinopteri; order Perciformes; family Percidae; genus Perca; species Perca schrenkii. The sequence goes on from CM046793.1 coordinate 3,690,164, forward strand.
GTACACAAACACACACGTTATCATTTCACAGGTACACAAACACACACGTTATCATTTCACAGGTACACAAACACACATGTTATCATTTCACAGGTACACAAACACACATGTTATCATTTCACAGGTACACAAACACACACGTTATCATTTCACAGGTACACAAACACACATGTTATCATTTCACAGGTACACAAACACACATGTTATCATTTCACAGGTACACAAACACACACGTTATCATTTCACAGGTACACAAACACACGTTATCATTTCACAGGTACACAAACACACACGTTATCATTTCACAGGTACACAAACACACACGTTATCATTTCACAGGTACACAAACACACATGTTATCATTTCACAGGTACACAAACACACATGTTATCATTTCACAGGTACACAAACACACATGTTATCATTTCACAGGTACACAAACACACACGTTATCATTTCACAGGTACACAAACACACACGTTATCATTTCACAGGTACACAAACACACACGTTATCATTTCACAGGTACACAAACACACACGTTATCATTTCACAGGTACACAAACACACATGTTATCATTTCACAGGTACACAAACACACACGTTATCATTTCACAGGTACACAAACACACATGTTATCATTTCACAGGTACACAAACACACATGTTATCATTTCACAGGTACACAAACACACACGTTATCATTTCACAGGTACACAAACACACATGTTATCATTTCACAGGTACACAAACACACACGTTATCATTTCACAGGTACACAAACACACATGTTATCATTTCACAGGTACACAAACACACATGTTATCATTTCACAGGTACACAAACACACATGTTATCATTTCACAGGTACACAAACACACACGTTATCATTTCACAGGTACACAAACACACACGTTATCATTTCACAGGTACACAAACACACACGTTATCATTTCACAGGTACACAAACACATGTTATCATTTCACAGGTACACAAACACACACGTTATCATTTCACTGGTACACAAACACACATGTTATCATTTCACAGGTACACAAACACATGTTATCATTTCACAGGTACACAAACACACACGTTATCATTTCACAGGTACACAAACACACACGTTATCATTTCACAGGTACACAAACACACATGTTATCATTTCACAGGTACACAAACACACACGTTATCATTTCACAGGTACACAAACACACACGTTATCATTTCACAGGTACACAAACACACATGTTATCATTTCACAGGTACACAAACACACATGTTATCATTTCACAGGTACACAATCACACGTTATCATTTCACAGGTACACAAACACACATGTTATCATTTCACAGGTACACAAACACACATGTTATCATTTCACAGGTACACAAACACACATGTTATCATTTCACAGGTACACAAACACACACGTTATCATTTCACAGGTACACAAACACACATGTTATCATTTCACT
>CM046793.1:3696642-3699142 GCA_025617405.1 Perca schrenkii
CACACACATATACATACACACACAAACACACAAACACACAGACACGTACATACACACACATATACATACACACACAATCACACAGACCCGTACATACACACACATATACATACACACACAAACACACAGACACGTACATACACACACATATACATACACACACAAACACACAGACACGTACATACACACACATATACATACACACACAAACACACAGACACGTACATACACACACATATACATACACACACAAACACACACACCCTCTCACACTGAGCTCTCTTAAAGGAGCCGCAGCATCATTTTACAACAAATGCCTTATCACGCTGATGTGACCGAGCCAGACCCAAACCAGACCATCATTTCTAACCAGTCGGGTTCCTTCGGGCTTGGGTCGGGTATCCTTGCCTTAATGTGGACGCGTTGGCCTGCATGTGACGGTGTGTCCTGTCTCTGTCTCTGTCTCTCTCTCTGTCTCTGTCTCACTCTCTGTCTCTGTGTCTCAGTTCATCCACACGCTGGAGGCCCAGCAGGGCTTCTCCCAGAGGGACCGGGGCTACGTGGCCAGTCTGCTCACCATGGCCCTGCACGATAAGCTGGAGTACTTCACCGAGGTCATGAAGAGTCTGCTGCAGGACCTGGTGCAGCAGTACGTCGCCAAGAACCCCAAACTCATGCTGCGCCGGTACGTAAAACAAACTCACCTTCAGCCGGGAAGACCACTTTTAACTACCGAAGCAGAGAGCAACGGCCGTCCTTTCTTTCAGTTTAATGCCGTTATCTCGAGATCACAAGCTATGTTTTCTCGAGATAATGACGTAATATAATCCTATTATCTGTCTGTCTGTATCTGTCTGTCTTTCTGTCTGTCTGTCTTGCTGTGTTTCAGGACTGAGACAGTTGTCGAGAAGATGTTGACCAACTGGATGTCGATCTGCCTCTACTCCTTCCTCAAGGTAAATGCTCGTCTGTCTGTCTGTCTGTCTGTCTGTCTGTCTGTCTGTCTGTCTGTCTGTCTGTCTGTCTGTCTGTCTGTCTGTAGAAACACTAACCTGTCTATCTGCCTGTAGAAACACTAACCTATCTGTCTGTCTGTCTGTAGAACCACTAACCTGTCTGCCTGTCTGCCTGCCTGCAGAACCACTAACCTGTCTGCCTGTCTGTCTGTAGAACTACTAACCTGCCTGTCTGGCTGTAGAACCACTAACCTGTCTGTCTGTCTGCCTGTCTGTCTGCAGGAGGTGGCTGGGGAGCCTCTCTACATGCTACATGTCTGTCTGTAGAACCACTAACCTGTCTGTCTGTCTGCCTGTCTGTCTGCAGGAGGTGGCTGGGGAGCCTCTCTACATGCTACATGTCTGTCTGTAGAACCACTAACCTGTCTGTCTGTCTGCCTGTCTGTCTGCAGGAGGTGGCTGGGGAGCCTCTCTACATGCTACATGTCTGTCTACCACTAACCTGTCTGTCTGTCTGCCTGTCTGTCTGCAGGAGGTGGCTGGGGAGCCTCTCTACATGCTACATGTCTGTCTGTAGAACCACTAACCTGTCTGTCTGTCTGCCTGTCTGTCTGCAGGAGGTGGCTGGGGAGCCTCTCTACATGCTACATGTCTGTCTACCACTAACCTGTCTGTCTGTCTGCCTGTCTGTCTGCAGGAGGTGGCTGGGGAGCCTCTCTACATGCTCTACCGGGCCATAAAGTACCAGGTGGATAAAGGTCCGGTGGACTCGGTGACGGGAAAAGCCAAACGGACGCTTAACGACAGCCACCTGCTGCGGGAGGACATCGACTACTGCGCCATAGTAACCAGAATCAGCTGCTCATGATGATGTGTTTCCTTAGCAACCGTCATGTTTGTTCCCACATGATTGTACAGATTGTTAGGAATTATTTTATCTCAAATGGCTTGAAAAATCATACATATAGCTGCCTTAAATGGGAGGAAAAATATTCTCTTACATCTTCAGCTCTACGTGGACACCTGTCTCTTAACTTTTTCTACCTGTCTGTCTCTCTCTCTGTACCTGTCTCTCTCTTCTTGTACCTGTCTCTCTGTCTCAGACTCTGACAGTGTTGGTGAAGAATGGAGTCGAAGTTCAGCCTTGTCCTGTTAAAGTGCTCGACACAGACACAATCACACAGGTAGGTACATGCCTGTCTGTCTGCCTGTCTGTGTGTCTGTCTTCCTGTCTGTCTTCCTGTCTGTGTGTCTGTCTTCCTGTCTGTCTTCCTGTCTGTCTGCCTGTTTGTGTGTCTGTCTGCATGCCTGTCTGTGTGTCTGTCTTCTTGTCTGTCTGTCTGCCTGTTTGTGTGTCTGTCTGCATGCCTGTCTGTCTGTCTGTGTGTCTGTCTGTCTGTCTGTCTGTCTGTCTGTCTGTCTGTGTATCTGTCTGTCTGTCTGTCTGTCTGCCTGTGTGTCTGTCTTCATGTCTGTCTGCCTGTTTGTGTGTCTGTCTGCATGCCTGTCTGTGTGTCTGTCTTCCTGTCTGTCTGTCTGTCTGT
>CM046793.1:3704142-3709142 GCA_025617405.1 Perca schrenkii
CATCTCCCAGTGAACTACATCTCCCAGTGAACTACATCTCCCAGTGGACTACATCTCTCGTCTCACACAATCTACGTCACCTAGCTTGATGATCGGCTTGCTCGCTAGCTAGCTAGCTTAGCTCTGTTCCACAACACATGTAACGTTATCTTACCTGCTGTGTTTTATCCAGTCAGGTGTTTCTCAGCAGAGAAGCAAAAGAACGAGAGAGATCCTCTGATCATTAGAGTAACGTTACATCCCTGGTACGATACACAGAGACATCGTAGCTTCAGAGAGACGTCATCCATGAAGTTTGTAGTCTTTCTAATTACGTATTTTCACAGTCTTATACTTCAACAGTTTAACAACAAACGGAGACTTTCTTCGGTTGAAAAATAATCTTTTAAATTGACGAACATCAGATGTGTAATCCACGGCTCAATTCAAACTGGATCAAAAAATAATTATTATCTCTCCATTGACCCTAGTTCATATTTTTTCGAAAGATAAGGTCCCATTGGCCGGAAGAAGAAGGGGCGGGACTTCGGCTCTCTATACACAATCACAATCGTTGAGGTGGGCTGTACACCAATCACAACCGTTGATACTGTTGCCATGGGAACGTTATGAAGTGACGTAATTACACAACGTGAAAATCATCGAAAAGCAGCGTGTTGTGTGTGTGTGGGGGGGGATCACTTTTTTCTCTTTTTCATCAAACTCCAGTTTTTGCAGGTTCCCGCAATTTCATATAAAATTGCATAAATATCATATAGAGCATATTCCATATCGGATTTTTTAAGAAAATGTGCCGCAATAATCAAGGATTTTTGCCCCACAACAATCGCAAAAAAAACTCATCACGCATTTTTCGGGAATAACTGCCCAATACAGAGCCGGCAGTGATAGATTCATTAAAACAACAACCTCTTTTTTTAAAAAAGAAAAACCTTTAAATGCTACATCTCAGATGTTTAGAATCCATCACTTAATTAATTCATTATTATAGTATTTTAGGAATTATGCATGACATATTTAAATTAGCATTTTTGCGAAAATTTCACGTACCCCCTGCAGTAACAAATAACAACATCTAGCTAACACCGCTGTAGTTCTTCCGATACGAGGGATAGTCGTCGTCGTGGTGACGGTCTGTGTGTTGTTGCCGTAGAAACGCCGATGCTGGAGGGCGAGGAGGAGGAGGGTCTGCGTCTTTGGCACCTGGTGAAGAGCAGCGAAGATCCAGAAATCCCAAAACACAGAAAGAGCAGCATGAGGGAGAGAGAGAGAGCCAAGGCCATACCTGAGATTTACCTGACCCGACTGCTGTCCATGAAGGTAACACACACACATTAACACACCTGAGATTTACCTGACCCGACTGCTGTCCATGAAGGTAACACACACACATTAACACACCTGAGATTTACCTGACCCGACTGCTGTCCATGAAGGTAACACACACACATTAACACACCTGAGATTTACCTGACCCGACTGCTGTCCATGAAGGTAACACACACACATTAACACACCTGAGATTTACCTGACCCGACTGCTGTCCATGAAGGTAACACACACATTAACACACCTGAGATTTACCTGACCCGACTGCTGTCCATGAAGGTAACACACACACATTAACACACCTGAGATTTACCTGACCCGACTGCTGTCCATGAAGGTAACACACACACATTAACACACCTGAGATTTACCTGACCCGACTGCTGTCCATGAAGGTAACACACACATTAACACACCTGAGATTTACCTGACCCGACTGCTGTCCGTGAAGGTAACACACACACATTAACACACCTGAGATTTACCTGACCCGACTGCTGTCCATGAAGGTAACACACACACATTAACACACCTGAGATTAACCTGACCCGACTGCTGTCCATGAAGGTAACACACACATTAACACACCTGAGATTAACCTGACCCGACTGCTGTCCATGAAGGTAACACACACATTAACACACCTGAGATTTACCTGACCCGACTGCTGTCCATGAAGGTAACACACACACATTAACACACCTGAGTTTTACCTGACCCGACTGCTGTCCATGAAGGTAACACACACACATTAACATACCTGAGATTAACCTGACCCGACTGCTGTGCATGAAGGTAACACACACACATTAACACATCTGAGTTTTACCTGACCCGACTGCTGTCCATGAAGGTAACACACACACATTAACACACCTGAGATTAACCTGACCCGACTGCTGTCCATGAAGGTAACACACACACATTAACACATCTGAGATTTACCTGACCCGACTGCTGTCCATGAAGGTAACACACACACATTAACACACCTGAGATTTACCTGACCCGACTGCTGTCCATGAAGGTAACACACACACATTAACACACCTGAGATTTACCTGACCCGACTGCTGTCCGTGAAGGTAACACACACATTAACACACCTGAGATTTACCTGACCCGACTGCTGTCCGTGAAGGTAACACACACATATTAACACACCTGAGATTTACCTGACCCGACTGCTGTCCATGAAGGTAACACACACATTAACACACCTGAGAGTTACCTGACCTGACTGCTGTCCATGAAGGTAACACACACACATTAACACACCTGAGATTAACCTGACCCGACTGCTGTCCATGAAGGTAACACACACATTAACACACCTGAGATTTACCTGACCCGACTGCTGTCCATGAAGGTAACACACACATTAACACACCTGAGATTTACCTGACCCGACTGCTGTCCATGAAGGTAACACACACACATTAACACACCTGAGATTTACCTGACCCGACTGCTGTCCATGAAGGTAACACACACACATTAACACACCTGAGATTTACCTGACCCGACTGCTGTCCATGAAGGTAACACACACACATTAACACACCTGAGACTTACCTCTCTCTGTCTCTCTCTCTACCTGTCTGTCTCCCTTCCTGTCTGTCTCTCTGTAGGGGACGCTCCAGAAGTTCGTGGACGATGTGTTCGTGGCGATCCTCAGTACGAAGCGTCCTCCTCCGATCGCCGTCAGATTCTTCTTCGACTTCCTGGACGACATGGCCGAGAAACACGGCATCGACGACCCCGAGACAGTCCACATCTGGAAGACCAACAGGTGAAGGACACACCTGGACACCTGTCTGTCTGTCTGTCTGTCTGACATACCTGTCTGTCTGTTTCTCTGACACACCTGTCTCTCTGTTTCTCTGACACACCTGCCTGTCTGTCTCTCTGACACACCTTTCTCTCTGTTTCTCTGACACACCTGCCTGTCTCTCTGACACGTCTGTCTGTCTCTCTGACATGTCTGTCTGTCTGTCGCTCTGAAATGTCTGTCTGTCTCTCTGACATTCCTTTCTGTCTCTCTCTCTGACACACTTGTCTGTCTGTCTCTCTGACACACCTGTCTCTCTGTTTCTCTGAAACATCTGTCTGTTTCTCTGACACACCTGTCTCTCTGTTTCTCTGACACACCTGCCTGTCTCTCTGACACATCTGTCTGTCTCTCTGACATGTCTGTCTCTCTGTCGCTCTGAAATGTCTGTCTGTCTCTCTGACACACCTGTCTGTCTGTCTCTCTGACACACCTGTCTATCTGTCTCTCTGACACACCTGTCTCTCTGTTTCTCTGACACACCTGCCTGTCTGTCTCTCTGACACACCTGTCTCTCTGTTTCTCTGACACACCTGCCTATCTGTCTCTCTGACACACCTGTCTCTCTGTTTCTCTGGCACACCTGTCTGTCTGTTTCTCTGACATTCCTGTCTGTCTGTCTCTCTGACACACCTTTCTGTCTGTCTCTCTGACACACCTGTCTGTCTCTCTCTCTGACACACCTGTCTGTCTGTCTCTCGCTCTGAAATGTCTGTCTGTCTCTCTGACATTCCTTTCTGTCTGTCTCTCTGACACACCTGTCTGTCTCTCTGACACACCTGTCTATCTGTCTCTCTGACACACCTGTCTGTCTGTCTCTCTGACACACCTGTCTCTCTGTTTCTCTGACACACCTGCCTATCTGTCTCTCTGACACACCTGTCTCTCTGTTTCTCTGACACACCTGTCTGTCTGTTTCTCTGACATTCCTGTCTGTCTGTCTCTCTGACACACCTTTCTGTCTGTCTCTCTGACGCACCTGTCTGTCTCTCTCTCTGACACACCTGTCTGTCTGTCTCTCTGACACACCTGTCTCTCTGTTTCTCTGACACACCTGTCTCTCTGTTTCTCTGACACACCTGCCTGTGTCTCTGACACGTCTGTCTGTCTCTCTGACATGTCTGTCTGTCTGTCGCTCTGAAATGTCTGTCTGTCTCTCTGACATTCCTTTCTGTCTGTCTCTCTGACACACCTGTCTGTCTGTCTCTCTCTCTGACAAACCTGTCTGTCCTTCTGACACAACTGTCTGTCTGTCTCTCTGACATGTCTGTCTGTCTCTCTGACACACCTGTCTGTCTGTCTCTCTGACACACCTGTCTCTCTGACACACCTGTCTGTCTGTCTCTCTGACACACCTGTCTGTCCTTCTGGCACAACTGTCTGTCTGTCTCTCTGACATGTCTGTCTGTCTCTCTGACACACCTGTCATTCTCTGTGTTTCTCTGACACACCTGCCTGTCTGTCTCTCTGACACACCTGTCTCTCTGACACACCTGTCTCTCTGACACACCTGCCTGTCTCTCTGACACGTCTGTCTGTCTCTCTGACATGTCTGTCTGTCTGTCTGTCTCTCTGAAATGTCTGTCTGTCTCTCTGACACACCTGTCTGTCTGTCTCTCTGACATGTCTGTCTGTCTTTCTGACACACCTGTCTGTCTCTCTGTCTCTCTGAAATTCCTGTCTGTCGGTCTCTCTGACACACCTGTCTGTCTCTCTGACACACCTGTCTGTCTCTCTGACATGTCTGTCTGTCTCTCTGACACCTGCCTGTCTGTCTCTCTGACACACCTGTCTGTCTGTCTCTCTGACACGCCTGTCTGTCTCTCTGACATGTCTGTCT
>CM046793.1:3714142-3766642 GCA_025617405.1 Perca schrenkii
GTAACCTCAGGACCTGCACCGGTTCTCATGTCTTTCCAGTCTTCCTCAGTTCCAGGTTGAGTCCAGATTGACTCATCGGGGTTCTCAGGTTTGCATTAAATGCCAGTGTACATTTCGACTTGCTGAGTTTTTGTTTATTAGCCAATTAGCACGTAGCAGAATCGTGGCTTGAAGGTAACCTGACTCCGCCAGATTGGATCGCTTCCCATTTGCTCGGCATATCCATCTGGGAACTTTCCGTAGGAGAACTTTTGGGAAAGCGGCGAAAATCCTGGTTAGCTGATTGGATAAACCATCTGTCTATCACCACATATAGACGGGCCAAATCAACCAATCAGATCAAACTCTTGCTGAAACCAGTCGGGAGAAGAGCAAAAACATCTTTTCCTCCGAGAAAAGCCTCCAGTTTTGTTTTGTTTTTTTTTGCTCTTCTTTCAATTACATTACATGTCATTTAGCTGACGCTTTTATCCAAAGCGACTTACAATTCTTACGTATCAGAGGTCACACACCTCTGGAGCAACTAGGGGTTAAGTGTCTTGCTCAGGGACACATTGGTTGATGTATGGCAGTGGGAATCAAACCTGTGACATATCCACTGCGCCATCACCACCCTTGAATGAAGGAATAATAACACCCAATGAAGGAACACTTTCTAATTTGGATAAAACTCGCTGCGATAGCTACGCTCATCTCATCCGTGGAAGCCTCCACGTTGTTTAGACTGAACAGTCGCTTCTCGTTGCGTCGCACCTAAACCCGCCTCAAAACCAACGCTGATTGGTTGGTCGTTTGGTCTCACGAGGCTAGGACGAAGAGCCGTTGGCTTAGTGATGCTCCCTGCTTTATGCCTGGCCCACAGAAAAATATGTTTCAAATCTCAACAGACCACACTTCATGACATGTAATGATAGATTTGATGGTTTTGTTGCTATAGAGTGTGGAGATGGGAGAAAAATGTGCTCTGGTTTATTGGGCATTTCTTTAAACCAATCACAATCGTCTTGGGCTAAGAGCTAAGGCTAAGAGCAACGGTGATGTCACTGCCCAATGTGAGTCGAGCATGCTCAGATTTAAACGGTTAATGGCGTAACGTGTCTTACTGAAATTTGTGAAATCCATGAAATAATAAACTTTTCTCTAACCATACAATAACAGAAGATGGAAATCATTTCAAAGACGTTGTAGCTATCTATGATTGTTAGATAGCTAACGTTAGCTCAAAACGCCATTCAAGTGACAGCCTCTGTTGTGTTTGATTGCTAACTTGTAGCTAGCAGTCATTCCAAAAATGTTTTAGCTATGATTGTTTGATTTTTAACGTTAGCTCAAAACGCTGTTAGCATTTAGTAGGCTACTTGATTGCTAACGTTAGCTCAAAACGCCATTCAAGTGACAGTCTCTGTTGTGTTTGATTGCTAACTTGTAGCCAACAGCAGCAGTCATTTCAAAAACGTTTCAGCTATCTATGATTGTTTGATTGCTAATGTTAGCTCAATACGCCGTTAGCATCTTGGAGGCTACTTGTCGCAAAGTGACGCACGCACGTGCGACTCAAATCTGCGCTCGACTCACATTGGGCAGTGACGGTGCCTCTGCTAAATAGCCTCTGGAAGGAACTTGTTTTGGTGGAACGTGTGTACGTTCAAAAGTAGTTTTAGTCGTGCAACAGAAAACTCAGATTGAACAGATAGTCTAGCTAGCTGTGTGGATTTACCCTGCAGAGATCTGAGGAGCAGTTAACCATAGTCCTCACAAATCAGCCGGAGGTTAGAGCCCCAACACGGAGACAGAGGAAGGAGCAATCCCGGATGTGGATATAGGCGCGGCTTCAGCTGACCAGCTGCCGTCACAGGTAGTGTGCTAGCTAGTGATGTAGCCAATGTGCTGGCTAGCTTCTTCAGCAGTAGATGAAGGAATCTGCACTTTTTTTTTTATGCGAGAAAGAAATAAAATAAACTTTACTAACACGTAGAAACGCTGGAGAACAGAAACTAAAATCACACTGAAAATAAAGTTGAACTAAAACCTTGAAGTTGACAGACGATAAAAACAATCTGAAATCTGGGGGAGTGAGTTTAAAAAGTGTGTGTGTGTGTGTGTGTGTGTGTGTGTGTGTGTGTGTGCGCGTGCGTGTGCGTTAGCTAGTTACTAACTTATTACATGTACATACTGTAAGTCCTATTTATACCTATTTATCCCAGCTGTGCCTTCACTCTTGCAGCTAGGTGGATGCTGTCTGACCTCTCTTACAGCAGTTTATTCAGCATGTGTCCCAGTGCATCATGGGACGATAAATTCATTTTAATGTTTAACTGTTTTTCGAAAAAAAACAACAACAACAACAGAGTCATTATGTACAAATACTAGTACTGGATATACAACTAGCATAGCATCACGCTAGGTTGACAAACACAATCTAATCACAACAAGTCGTACTAGATTGGGTTGAGATTGTTTCCAGAGTAGAATTAACAGTCAAGTTGGAAATGCTAGGAGTTTGTAGCTACTATATGGTTTAGCTAGCTCTTTGTTTGACCTTGTGTAAACGGCGATGATTAGGCGTTTTTGGATCAACAACTTTTCTGTATTTTTAAGAATTATTATATTTTAAGAATTCCCCTTTTTTATTGTGTCCGCGCCGCAAGAACTAAGAACGAACATACTGTAGTTCTAAGAAAACCCGCTTTGAGTGACTATATCTATCTAATGTTAGCTATATATAACGTTAGCTACATGCTAATGTCGGGGAAACCTGTAATCTTGGTTGCCAATACTGTTCATTTCTCCCCAATATTGGATCACATTGCTTCTGCAACATGTCCAGTTGTGTAGTATTTGGGGAAGAAGCCTTTATTGGTGATTTCTCACGGTCGAAAATGACGCTGTAGTCAGTTTTGGTCGGTCTTTGGCTGCAATGACGTATTTTTAACCCTTGTGTTGTCTTCCCACCGACCATGCAACTTTTCCTTTTTTTTTTTCTGGGTGAAAATTTCAAATTAAAACCTTTTTTTGGTGACGTTTTTGTCACTTTTTTCAAAAACATTTGACACAAATTTCCGATATTAATGTCGATGTTTTTGTTGATTTTTCTGCACTTTGTTTGACGTTTTTTATTTTATTTTTTTTCCAACATTTTCCGTCACTTTTTCTATAAAAATTGAATAACACACCCAAATTCAATGAAAGTGGTGAACTGATCATTTATTTTACTTGTAAAGAGTAATGGTTGTATGGAACCATCCACGTTATGTTTTTTTTGGACAATTTGGTTGAAAGAAAACCCAAATTTCTGATTTAGAAACTTTTTGAAAATGGGTCAGATTTGACCCGAGGACACCAGGAGGGTTAAAAGCCCCTGAAGGTGTACGTAGCTCTCAGGGGAGCTTTTCCAGTTGACAGTTTGTCTCAGGGAGTCCCCAGAACCATTTGGTCCGAAAACGCCTAATGTTGTCGTGCAGAGTGTGTAATATCTCTGTGCAAACACAGAAACAGCCATCATACATGTTGGCGTTAAGTGCAACATACAGCGTCACGTCACCTGACACCCATAGCACATCCGAAAACAAAGGCTTCAGGCAGTGGTGTAGTCTAATGTATTGTAGTGGGTATAACTGTACTGTATATTGGCTAGAATCTGCATTTTTTTTTGGGGGGGGAGGGGCATATCATAGTGGGGGGTCTGGCTGTCCTCCCCCAGGAATGTTTTGAGCATCAAAGACTTAATTTCCTGTATTCAGATACACTTTAATGCACCAATTTACAGTGGAAATACCTTTATTTAGCCTATGTGAAGATGAAAAACACAGATGACAATTGAAAATATATCAGACATATAATAGAAAGCATTGCATTGTTGTTGCTTGTCATTGGCCATTTCTAAGTGGCTATATGGAAATCCTGGAGCTTTCTTAATGGGTGTACCTCCGTTTACCTGCGTATCACGTTAGACTACACCGCTGGGTGTGTCGCCCTTTATGAAGATGCTGTTTTTAAGCTAGCTGTTATCTACTACAATAGCTACCATATCACTTAGTTTGAGCTACTTTTATTATATCTTTTAGCTCTGATATCAATATCTTCATACAGGCTGTATCCAAATATCTGAACCTCCCCCGCACTTTCAGACTCTCGGACTTTATATGTGCTGTAGGCCTAATGGTGTACAGCACATGTGTTGAAACTCAATACATTTTGGCCTACATAGTTGTGCGTGCTTCAAACCAAAAACACAGGAAAAGTGTTTTTTAAACTGCAATTACGTGACATTCAAAGCAGAATTTGGGCAGATTTGCCGACTCTGAGACACAGAAATTCCCCCAGAAGAAGCAGAGAGAGAGTTTTCATATTCAGGCTGTGAACAAGTTGTTGTTGTTAAAAAATTGTAATCATTGTTTTTGCTTGATTTGCTAAATTCTACGATGGCTAAGGAACTGTTTTGATGACTTGTAGGGCTTCATGTCAACAAAAATGCGACAAAAAGCGTACAAAAATTACAAAAAGGTGACAAATGTCTGAGAAAGCCACAAAAAAGTCGGATCAAAAATAATGAAAAAAGCTACCAAAATGTTTTTAAAAAGTGACATGCAGTAACAAAAACACGGGACACGTGCAGCGAGGGCTCGATCTTAAGATATAATCGGTGTTAAAGTTTGACTGTACATATCCCTCTTTCTCTGTTTCCATGTGAAGTAAGCAGGAACCATCTCAGAGTCTGCAGGTCCAGAGGTGCAAGGTGTTTGGATTCAGCATCGAGATATATCAGCTGTGTCTCCATGGCGGCACTTTGTTGTTTTAGCTTGTTTGGTGTATTTTTCTCTGTGTGGAATCATCACAAAGTGAAGACTAAGCCCGATGTGGATCTGGATGTCTCCGCCAGAGTTTTTTTATTTAGTTTTCATGTGCAACTCTGTGGGACAGGATAATTCCTGGACTTTTTATTCTTCCACGGACGCGAAATTACAAATTCCCACTACAGCAAGACCCGCCCCTACGAAGCAGCTCGATTGGTTGGGGTTATAGGCATTTGACCTCGAGTGGTTAAAGGGATGGTTCGGAGTAATTTCACCTTAGGGTCCTTTGCACCTTGACCTCGAGCCAAACACCCACTCCTGTTGTAATTTGTAGACGGTCCCTAAGCGCTCGTCTTACTGCCGGTAGCGGTAGCAGAAGAGAGCAGAAGTGTTATTTAAAGGGATACGCCACAGTTTGTTGAAATAGTTCTTATCACGGTCTGCCCTGGCTGTAGATAGGTGGGCCAACGCATTTTTTTGTCTCAGTGCAAGTAACTAGGTTGTTTTTTTTTATCTTTTGTTGGCTCACTTTTACTCACAACATGCTAACCGGCAACATAGGATTCCATTCACTATGCTAAGCTAACTAGCGGTAGCGCTGGTGGTGTTGCACCGGACTAAAACGATGCATGCACAAAAAATGCGTTGGCCCACCTATCTACAGCTAGAGGAGACCCCACCTATCTACAGCTAGAGGAGACCCCACCTATCTACAGCTAGAGGAGACCCCACCTATCTGCAGCTAGAGGAGACCCCACCTATCTACAGCTAGAGGAGACCCCACCTATCTACAGCTAGAGGAGACCCCACCTATCTACAGCTAGAGGAGACCCCACCTATCTACAGCTAGGGGAGACCCCACCTATCTACAGCTAGAGGAGACCCCACCTATCTACAGCTAGAGGGAGACCCCACCTATCTACAGCTAGGGGAGACCCCACCTATCTACAGCTAGAGGAGACCCCACCTATCTACAGCTAGAGGAGACCCCACCTATCTACAGCTAGAGGAGACCCCACCTATCTACAGCTAGGGGAGACCCCACCTATCTACAGCTAGAGGAGACCCCACCTATCTACAGCTAGAGGAGACCCCACCTATCTACAGCTAGTGGAGACCCCACCTATCTACAGCTAGGGGAGACCGTGATAAGCCCTATTTCAACAAACGGTGGCGTTATCCCTTTAAATAAACTTCTGGTGTACTTACAAACTTTCCAATCCATCGTTTTATGAGTACATAACCTATTTGTACGAGTGTAGAAGTTCAGTATCATTTTGGGCATTATTAGTGGGGTAACTTACGAGATACACCGTTGGATCCATTAGCGCCTGCGCTAAGCTATTCAACTGATCAAGCTAACTTCTCCAATGTTCGACCAAGGTGAAAAAAGCTTCTGGGAGGGTTGTTTGGCTTGTGGTCAAGGTTCAAAGGACCCTAGAGTGAAAATTACTCCGAACCATCACTTTAAGGTAGGATAGCCGATTGGTCAGGGGATAGGACCTGTACACATCAGGGTTAAGTTGCCTTGCGTAAAGCATGGACTCCTGGCCAATAGTAGCTATCGAAGGGCGGGTCTTGGCGTGGCCATAGTGGGAAAATAAAAATATCGTTTCCTGGACTTCTTGGACTCTTGTGACCGGATACTTCTTGGACACACATGTTTTCCATTGTAAATGGACTCTTTTAACTGAGGCTGAACCCATCAGGCAATAACTGAACAGACTCTTGGCTGTTGGCGGTTGCGTCTGCTGCCGAACCGAAACAGACAACTGACAGATTGTGTTATAAAACGAGATGTTTGTCGAATGATCTCTCTCTCTTCTGTACTTTTCTTCTCCTAATATTTCTGATGATTATCGCCGTTTTAATCTGAACGTCTCACTTCTGTGTTTTTTGCCTTGCGTGTTTTTTGAGCCTGTGTTTGACCCGTAGTTGTAGTTCTCTGCTCAGATTAGGATTCTGCATGCGTGTGATGATGATGATGATGATGAAGATGAAAGATTTACGGTGCTTCTTTAAAGCCAATTTCTTTCAAAAAATAAAGACAGTGGGCGGGGCTTAAACTCTGCCGTGTCACTGATAATGTATGTAAATGGTAAAAACGATGGTCACAGTTTGACCTTTGACCTCTTGCAATCGCTGTACAGTTTTTCTAATCTTCCGGGACATAATGAAAACAGATCCTCAGCTCTGATTGGTCGAGCTCTGTTTGCTACTGGAATGTTCTTTTCTACAAGGGAATTATAAACTTTAAAGGGTTTGTATAAAATAGATCCAGGATCAGTTGTAATGAAGCACAGACTGCTTTTCTACTGACTGTGTACAGTTTGCTAACAGTGTGTAAATGTGCCTGTAAATACCTGTCCGATGATGGTGATGGTGATGGTGACGAAGATAAATTCAGTCTGCTAATGGAAAATGTGTTTTTATTGTGAAAAGGCAGGAGGCCAAATACAATTTGTATCATGTAAAAATAAAGTTATAATTTTAACAGTTCTCTCTGTGTTTGTGTGTGCGTTTTGTTGTTGCAGAGCTCGGTAGGAATTTTATATGTTTTAAAACTATTGTGACACATTTCATTTCTTATAAATTCTTCACAATCAACAGCCCTTTTAGTATGAAGCAGCAAAATCAGGAGATCAGTTTTCTTTCTTTTTTTTTTGCAAGGCGCTTACAAGAGACTGTCCTCCCCCAAAAAAAGAAGAAGTTGTTTAAAGCAACTCTCGCCAAAATGCAACCTATAGGGCCCCATGCAAATTTTGACCTGGCCCACATTTCAATTTAGGTTCACAGCAAATTTTGGCCCGACTAGTTGTGCACCACACCACAAAAATCAGGAAACTGAAAAAGTGGCCCTTCCGTCCTAAATATGCTTTTACACAAAAGTTTGACTCGGGTACATTCACAAAAAGTTCTGACGGGAGCAAAGCCGGAAGTAAGGTGAGGATGTATAAGAGCGCCAAATTTGGTATGTTTGGATTTGACATTGACAGTGACAGACCATCGCTCTAAATGGTAAATGGCCGGCATTTACTAGTGATGTTACCCGTGAACCTCCTGCTTCGAGGCATGCATCGAAGAAATGAACCAACGTGAAATGAACACCAACGTGACTGCTTCGAAGGTGAATTCAAAAGCTTTAAAAATAGTGCAAAACAGGGCGCATATTTATGGGTTGTTGCAGTAGGAGAGTCAAGAGAGTTAGTGAATATAGATTATTACAGAGATTATTATAGCGAGTAGAGAGTTCATAGAAAGTTTATAGCGAGTAGAGAGTTTATAGAAAGTTTATAGCGAGTAGAGAGTTCATAGAAAGTTTATAGCGAGTAGAGAGTTTATAGAAAGTTTATAGCGAGTAGAGAGTTCATAGAAAGTTTATAGCAGTAGAGAGTTCATAGAAAGTTTATAGTGAGTAGAGAGTTCATAGAAAGTTTATAGCGAGTAGAGAGTTCATAGAAAGTTTATAGCGAGTAGAGAGTTCATAGAAGGTTTATAGCGATTAGAGAGTTTATAGAAAGTTTATAGCGAGAGAGTTCACAGAAAGTTTATAGCGAGTAGAGAGTTCATAGAAAGTTTATAGCAGTAGAGAGTTCATAGAAAGTTTATAGCAGTAGAGAATTTATAGAAAGTTTATAGTGAGTAGAGAGTTTATAGAAAGTTTACAGCAAGTAGAGAGTTCATAGAAAGTTTATAGCGAGTAGAGAGTTCATAGAAAGTTTATAGCGAGTAGAGAGTTCATAGAAAGTTTATAGCAGTAGAGAGTTCATAGAAAGTTTATAGCGAGTAGAGAGTTCATAGAAAGTTTATAGCGAGTAGAGAGTTCAGTTCATAGAAAGTTTATAGCGAGTAGAGTTCAGGTCATAGAAAGTTTATAGCGAGTAGAGAGTTCATAGAAAGTTTATAGCGAGTAGAGAGTTCATAGAAAGTTTATAGCGAGTAGAGAGTTCAGGTCATAGAAAGTTTATAGCGAGTAGAGAGTTCATAGAAAGTTTATAGCAGTAGAGAGTTCATAGAAAGTTTATAGCGAGTAGAGAGTTCAGTTCATAGAAAGTTTATAGCGAGTAGAGAGTTCATAGAAAGTTTATAGCGAGTAGAGAGTTCAGGTCATAGAAAGTTTATAGCGAGTAGAGAGTTCATAGAAAGTTTATAGCGAGTAGAGAGTTCATAGAAAGTTTATAGCGAGTAGAGAGTTCATAGAAAGTTTATAGCGAGTAGAGAGTTCATAGAAAGTTTATAGCAGTAGAGAGTTCATAGAAAGTTTATAGCGAGTAGAGAGTTCAGGTCATAGAAAGTTTATAGCGAGTAGAGAGTTCATAGAAAGTTTATAGCGAGTAGAGAGTTCATAGAAAGTTTATAGCGAGTAGAGAGTTCATAGAAAGTTTATAGCGAGTAGAGAGTTCAGGTCATAGAAAGTTTATAGCGAGTAGAGAGTTCATAGAAAGTTTATAGCGAGTAGAGAGTTCAGGTCATAGAAAGTTTATAGCGAGTAGAGAGTTCATAGAAAGTTTATAGCAGTAGAGAGTTCATAGAAAGTTTATAGCGAGTAGAGAGTTCATAGAAAGTTTATAGCGAGTAGAGAGTTCATAGAAAGTTTATAGTGAGTAGAGAGTTCAGTTCATAGAAAGTTTATAGCGAGTAGAGAGTTCATAGAAAGTTTATAGGGAGTAGAGAGTTCATAGAAAGTTTATAGCGAGTAGAGAGTTCCTAGAAAGTTTATAGCGAGTAGAGAGTTCATAGAAAGTTTATAGCGAGTAGAGTTCATAGAAAGTTTATAGCGAGTAGAGAGTTCATAGAAAGTTTATAGCGAGTAGAGTTCATAGAAAGTTTATAGCGAGTAGAGAGTTCATAGAAAGTTTATAGTGAGTAGAGAGTTCATAGAAAGTTTATAGCGAGTAGAGAGTTCATAGAAAGTTTATAGCGAGTAGAGAGTTCATAGAAAGTTTAGCGAGTAGAGAGTTCATAGAAAGTTTATAGTGAGTAGAGAGTTCAGTTCATAGAAAGTTTATAGCGAGTAGAGAGTTCATAGAAAGTTTATAGCAGTAGAGAGTTCATAGAAAGTTTATAGCGAGTAGAGTTCATAGAAAGTTTATAGCGAGTAGAGAGTTCATAGAAAGTTTAGCAAGTAGAGTTCATAGAAAGTTTATAGCGAGTAGAGAGTTTATAGAAAGTTTATAGCGAGTAGAGAGAGTTCATAGAAAGTTTATAGCGAGTAGAGAGTTCATAGAAGGTTTATAGTGAGTAGAGAGAGTTCATAGAAAGGTTATAGCGAGTAGAGAGTTCATAGAAGGTTTATAGTGAGTAGAGAGAGTTCATAGAAAGTTTATAGCGAGTAGAGAGTTTATAGAAAGTTTATAGCGAGTAGAGAGAGTTCATAGAAAGGTTATAGCGAGTAGAGAGTTCATAGAAGGTTTTTAGCGAGTAGAGAGTTCATAGAAAGTTTATAGCAGTAGAGAGTTCATAGAAAGTTTATAGCGAGTAGAGAGTTCATAGAAAGTTTATAGCAGTAGAGAGTTCATAGAAAGTTTATAGCAGTAGAGAGTTCATAGAAAGTTTATAGCGAGTAGAGAGTTCATAGAAAGTTTATAGCAGTAGAGAGTTCATAGAAAGTTTATAGCAGTAGAGAGTTCATAGAAAGTTTATAGCGAGTGGAGAGTTTATAGAAAGTTTATAGCGAGTAGAGAGTTCATAGAAAGTTTATAGCGAGTAGAGAGTTCATAGAAAGGTTATAGCGAGTAGAGAGTTTATTGCAGGTAAGAAAAGAAATAGGCTCAGCCCTGGAACAGTGGAAAAAATTCCTTTTCTGAATAAAAATGACATTTGATGTCCTATTCCCACAAACATTTGTCACCAAGCACAACAATATCCCCCTGACCTGTCCACGAGTACTGTTATTGTCCATAAGCACCATCACTGTCCCACAGTATGCCCTTGCCACTGTCAAAGCACTGCCCCAATCAATTGACTCAAACTATTTCCATAAATACCACACTGGCAGTAGATTACATGTCAGACTGTTAGATTGCTCATATAGCGTACGCCTTCTGCACTGCCTATCTCACCTATCTGGCTGAGGAGACAATGTTGCTCTAGGCTACGTACTCAATATAATCACAGAAACGTGTGTACAATGTGTTCTACATTAATTTCCCTCCAAAATGTATGTATTTGTTTAGAAACACAAGAAACGTTCACAATAAAATTAATAACTTTATAGTTTTATCTCGTGGAGAAGGCAATGACATTTTCATTGATGCAAGGTCACAAATAGGCTTAGTTATTTATGTTGTTATTTATTTATCCATGA
Organism: Perca schrenkii; assembly: GCA_025617405.1. NCBI lineage: Eukaryota > Metazoa > Chordata > Actinopteri > Perciformes > Percidae > Perca > Perca schrenkii. Next base: position 3,725,243 of record CM046793.1, read on the forward strand.
ATTCACGAACAAAATGTACTCATCTTCAACTCAAAGACATTCATGCCTGATATCTGTTCAAATTACAGCCAAACAGTACACCAAAATGTTACAATACATTGGGACATCCCAGGACCATCTGTGAAACAGCTTGTGACACAATGCTATTCTTCCTTTCACCACCAGATATCCTCATAGAGTCCTGAAGCTTAGTGCCCTATATTTAGATTAGATTAGATTTTTAAAGGAACACGCCGACTTATTGGGAATTTAGCTTTTTCACCGTAACCCCCAGAGTAAGACAAGTCGATACATACCCTTCTCATCTCCGTGCGTGCTGTAACGCTGTCTGACGGCTCCAGCATTAGCTTAGCCTAGCACAGATCCTGCAGGTAACTGGTTCCAACTAGCCTACTGCTCCGAATTGTGACAAAAGTGACAAAATAACTCCAACATGTTCCTATTTACATGTTGTGATTTATAGAATCACAGCGTGTACAAAAAACAACGTAACATGAGACACAGCCATCTTCTAACAGTAAACAAACCGGGAACTATATTCTCAGACAGGCTTGCTGCGAGCATATCACTCCGCCCAAGTACTGTATTCTTCCGCCTGAGAATATAGTTCCCGGTTTGTTTACTGTTAAAAGACGGCTGTGTCTCGTGTTATGTTGTTTTTTGTACACGCTGTGACTCTATAAATCACAACATGTAAATAGGAACATGTTGGTGTTATTTTGTCACTTATTCGGAGCAGTAGGATTACTGGAACCATTCACCTGCAGGTTCTGTGCTGGCCTGATGCTGCTGGAGCTGTTAGACAGCATTACAGCACGCACGGAGATGAGAAGGGTATGTATGGACTTGTCTTACTCTGGGGGTTACGGTGAATAAGCTAAATTCCCAATAAGTCGGCGTGTTCCTTTAAATATAGGGTACTACTGAAGCTTTGAGTATTGAACCTATATATATATATATATGTATATATATATATATATATATATATGTATATATATATATATCTATATATATATATATATATATATATACACACTAGAAAGTGATATCCAGTTGGTTGTCATATACACCGAGATGGGAGAAATTCTTACACAATGGAGCTTTAACAACATTTAAAGTGCTTTACGCGCTACAGGCTACATTCACCACAGCACACATTCATACAGTGGTGGCCGAGGCTGCTACGTGCTCATTAGATAAACATTCACAGGGGCAGTCACTCAAACACTTTGTCTAACTGTTGATCTGATCTCTAACAGCACAAACAGATCTCAATATCACTTAGTGTTTATTGACTGATAAGTGCAGGAGGAAGATGAGATGAGAGAAGAGAGAGAGTAAAACATGTGAGAGGAAGAGGAGAAGTGAGGCTGAAGAAGATGAGATGTTTGTCCTCCATGTTTTTTTTTTACTTATTTCCTGTTTTACCTAAATAATTCTGTATTTTCATGCAGGGACACCACAGCTGTATTATCAAAGGGGGACACCCATAGACCACCCCATTTTAAAATGTTTTATATTCGCCACTGGTCCCACTTTGGGTCCAGTATTGCTTGGCCATTCACTGCGCATGCGCAGAGACCGGTGTCCGATGTCCAACAGCAGCTGTTAGGACCATGAACGGTTGGGACCGAGGAAGCAAAGAAAGCACACTTCAGAATAACCGAAGTGGACCCGGAAAAAAGAGTCGGTACTGACCCGGAACATAGCCGGTACTGACCGGATCGGACTGCATTGAGAGCCGCTGATCTGCAGCTGGAGCTAACGGAGCTAACAGGCTAACTGACGGCAGACCGTCAGCTGTTATCTGACGGGGCTGACGGGTTAACGGACAGGCCACTGGCTCATGGTCACCACGCTACACTGCACTAACCCGTTCTGGCCCGGGATAGTTTCTGGGCGGTCAGAACCACATCTAGTCGGACTTTTTTCCGGGTTTGCACCGTCGGGGTCTCTGGTGAAGTTCAGCCGCCCAACGGACGCTATTAAGCTAACTAACATTAGCTTATCGGAGTAACCGTTACCGTTAACCCGGTTCGGTCTGAGGACCAGGGGCTCAGGATGCTGATAGGTAAAGTACTTGTGATGACCCGGGTCGGTATCCCGGTTCGGCTGTCTGTGTTGTTGGTGCAGTTTAGAAAGAGTTTGTGTCAATGACCGACCGTTAAATCAACACTCTGAACTCCTGAGAGCAGGGCTAACATGCTAAGCTAGCTTCCAGCTAACGGTACCAGCCTCTGACTGCTCTGGTTCAGAACGGGACCGTTAAGCCAGACTCCAGTCAAAAGCTCTGGCATTTACAAACTATTGGCTTCCCAGCAGATGTTTTTGAACTAAAAGGGAGTTTCTTTCCTAAAACAATACCTCTAAAGTATGCTGGTAAATTCGGCACACAATTGTGCGCTCCAGGTGGCATTTAATTACCTTTTCAATATGATCTTTTAATAATTGGTGATTGGTGATTGCTGGTCGCTGCCCGCCTCCATGATGCGATTTAATAGTATCAGGTTAAACAGAGGAACCATATCTGGAAAATTTAGATTTTTGTTCAAAAACGTGCAGTTTTGTCTGTGGTTTGTATGCCGAATTAAATGATTAGATACTCTGGAAAAGTGGTAATTAACATAATAAATGGAATAATGTTCCCATTTAAAGGACTTTTTTTTTTTTTGTGTGTAAATGTTTAGTAAACTGTAGTCTGAAATGAGGTCCATTAAATGCCAGTATGCAGGATTTGTACCGTAAGTTTGCTAATGCAGGAGAAAAAGTAAAATTTCAAGATTTTTAAATGGAGTTTGGCATATGGTATTAATGCCAAACACGTAGTGACACCTCCTATATCAGTAAAGGGACTATTGGTCATGCTCCTGGAGTTATATGCCTGCTAATAAGGAGCAAATCGCTCTTTGCCCAAACTTGTAAATTGACGTGTGTGTGTGTGTGTGTGTGTGTGTGTGTGTGTGTGTGTGTGTTTTGAACAGTGTGTTAATGAGCTGTTTATAGAGCTGGAGGTGGGGGCTGAATGTGGCTCTGACTCTGTTGTTCCTCCCCTCAACAGCAGTTGCTGCAGGGACCGGAAATGCTGCTAACACCGGCAAGAAACCCAGACGGAGAGGCAAAAAACACCGTAGAGTCCGAACAGACGAGAACCGGTAAGAAACCAGCAGAGACACGAGACCAGATACACCATTGACCCCCCCCATATAAATACACGCTGCTGACCGCCCTACATACAGACACACACATCCACTCAGAGTCTAAAATTAGGTGTGTGTGTGTGTGTGTGGAAAGTGATTTGCGGTGTGTGTGGTTGAGTTTCATTACACAAAATCACTTGCTCAGTGTTATGTCATCTGTTATAAAACTTGGACTAAGAATTGATCGATATGATTGGTCGGTATCGGGGCTGATGGATCAGGTAGTAGTAGTAGTAGTACGTGTTCTCTGTCACTGTCGTGATATAACCCAGTATGGTCAGAGATGAACAGTTGAGTTAAAGATAATTTTTTGGGGCGTTTCTGGCTTTAATTTTTGACAGGACAGCTAGGAGAGAAAGGGGGGAGAGAGAGAGAGAGAGAGAGGAAGACATGCAGAAAATTTATCACAGGTCGGATTCATACCCTGGACCTCTGCGTCGAGGCATAGACCACTCAGTACACGTGCGCCTGATGTACCCACTGACCCAACCTGGCCACAAACGACTTGAGAACAGTTGATTTATAGCTGTATGCAGAGCCTACACCGTGGCCTCTGTAAGTGGCCTGTGCTGTTGTGAGAATTTATACTTGTGCGCTGGTGTTTCTGCGTCGTTCTAGCCACTGGTGTAGTCTACGTGATACGCAGGTAAAGTATACGCAGTATACCCACTAAGAAAGCTCCAGGATTTCCATATACCCCACTTAAAAATGCCCAATGACACGCAACAACATGCTTTCCATTAGGGCTGCTCGATTATGGAAAAAAATATAATCACGATTATTTTGGTCAATATTGAAATCACGATAATTTAACACGATTACTCGTTGACTTCTGGAAACATGTTGCCGTTATTGAACTTAAAAAACAGTGGAAAAAGTTACATTAATCAACAGTAAAAAAAAAAAGAACTTAAATTTGCCTTGATACTTTTCATATTTAAACTTTATTTGTTCATTCAAAACACAAGAGAAAATAAGAGTTTACTTATAACTTATAATTGTTTTTCTCGATTATTCTGTTTTTGTGATCATTGGGAGCCAAAATCATAATCACGTACATTACATTTTGATTAATTGCACAGCCCTACTTTCCATTATATTTTTTGATATATTTTGAATTGGCATCTGTGTTTTTCATCTTCACGTAGGCTTAATAAAGGTATTTCCACCGTAAATTGGTGCATACAAGTTATTCTAATGCAGCAAATGAAGTCTTTGACGCTCAAAATAACCCTGGGGGAGGACACCCAGACCCCCTCCCTCCCCCAAAGGCAGATTCTGGCCCATATATATAGGCCAATATATTTATATACAGTACAGTATACCCACTACAATACATTAGACCACACTTCTAGCATATCTCTTTAAGAGAGAGTGTGTGTGTGTGTGTGTGTGTGTGTGTGTGTGTGTGTGTGTGTGTGTGTGTGTGTGTGTGTGTGTGTGTGTGTGTGTGTGTGTGTGTGTGTGTGTGTGTGTGTGTGTGTGTGTGTGTGTGTGTGTGTGTGTGTGTGGTAGAGCAAGTGAGAGAGTGACAGCGAGTACCAGTCTCCAGTGGTGGAGACGAAGAAACGGAGTGTCTGGGGGCAGGTCAGATGTATTTTTTGAGTTCTTATATAGGCCAACTTTGATCTTGACATACATGCTAAGCATTCTGCAGCAAATAACAATAAACCCACTATTATTCACAATTGTTTATGCTGAGAACGAAGATAAATGCAGATGTCCCCTTGTGAACCGAAGGTTTTTTGATGAACGAAGGGATTTCTACACTGTTGGAGTATATATTGTATGGAGATAGATGGGAAACAAGATGCAAATATATTACTGGCACTGTTTATGGTGTTCCTTACCAAAAAGAAAAAACAGTAATTTACCCATTCAAAAAAAAATTGTGTATTTAATGTATTTTTGATTAATTAATGGATTGTATTTTTATGAAGGTATTTGAATTGGTTTGCTGATTGTCGTTATTTTTTTTAAACACAAGTTATTGGTTTTACGATCAAAGCTCGGCTTGTTATCGATAATAATGCCCAACTGCTTGTTGTCGTAATTCTTTGTGCTAAGCTAGGCTAACGGTTTCCCCTCTGCTTCCAGTGTTTGTGCTAAGCTAGGCTAACCTGCGTCCTACTGACAGAAACAGGTTTGGTGCTCGGCCCGGAGAGACTCAGCTCCAATAATAGAAACAGGGACTGAATGATGATCCCACAACACACACACAACACACACACACACACACACACACACACACACACACACTAACTCACACTCACTCACTCACACTCTCTCTCACACATTCACACACACACTCACACTCTCCATGACATGTCTGAATCATTGACATTGTTGAGGTTGGCCTGAGCTGCCCTGAAATAGACTGTGTGTGTGTGTGTGTGTGTGTGTGTGTGTGTGTGTGTGTGTGTGTGTGTGTGTGTGTGTGTGTGTGTGTGTGTGTGTGTGTGTGTGTGTGTGTGTGTGTGTGTGTGTGTGTGTGTGTGTGTGTGTGTGTCAGATATATGATCCGTGTGTTTCATGCATAAGCATGTCCATGTGTACGTGATCAGAATGACATCATTTCAGGCCGACAGCGTTGCTGGGGGATGTTGTATTTGCGTTCCCACTAAAGTCAAACCAGGTTGAACGTCACAATGACATCACAGAGGTCTGGTTAGTGAAATGAAGTCAGAGGCTGAGACTTTTAGGGTCATACACTCGATCGGAATGAGTCTGTCTGACATGTTGTCCGACCTCATCGGAAATGCCAAAGTGTTTGTATCTGTTGTGATTGTGTGAAAAGTCGTCATAAAGAGGAGTGTGACATGATCATCATGTCACACTCCTGGGACCGATGATGATCGTGTCTGATTTGTCACAGTTAAGTTTGAGAAAGTTGGTTTGCATCCATGATTTAATTTCTCTGAGGCCAATGGTCAAAGTGGAGTGAGTTGCAGTGGTGATGGATTTGGTGGAGATGTAGAGCTGAACAACATCGGTAATGGCGTTACATTGTCAGGTGTCATTACATATCAGGAAATTATGACATAGAATAAAATAGTTGCCATACATTAAGTTGTGCAACTTAATTTTGAGAACTACATTTCACGCTGAGAGTGAGCTGTATAGGCCTATACGTATAAGTTATACGCAACCTATTTTCACTCATATATTTGAAACACCGCTCTCTTACACTAGGCTAGTAGATGTTGATCATCTGTTTCTCCGTGAAGGGGAGAGACAGTGAGACAGAGTAAAAGAGGTGCTCAACAATCAGCTGTTTTTCCAAAGTCAGCTCTTTAGGCTTTATTTTCATAGATTTTAATCTGTTTTAGTGCAATAAATTCTGTTGATTTTGTTCGGTGATAGTTTCAATTTTGTCCTTTGTTTTATAGATATTTATAGAGTCACAATTAACATCACAAGAAATGGAGTTGGAGAAAGTGGTTTTGTTTTAAACTAAAGAAAAACCCACAGCTTACTTTTACTGTTTCTAAAAATGTAGATGCTGTGTGAGTTTGGGCCGCGAGTTCTGAGAAGGGGGAGGGAGGGGGGCCTCCAAGATTTTGTGCTCAGGGGCCTCTGCATTATAAATCCGTGCCTGGTGACATGAAATTGTTTTAATATGGAGATAACAGAGAACATGTTATAGACCCAATCACAATGTATTTTGTAGAGATTCACCGATAGAGCGGCCGGTGACCGGAACTGGTCGGTGTTCTCTTGCCCGGCCATGACGCTACAATTAACTGATGACAGAAGTTATACGAGTTACAGTTCTTAATGATGCACGCACTGGGGCTGCCACCTCTTAGTCGATTAGTCGACTAATCGGTCGTTTTGGTCTTAGTCGACTAAGATTTCTTTAGTCCATTAGTCATTTTTTATGCTTATTCATGCTTAATTACTTATTTCCAAGAAACTTCTGAGCACATTTATGGTAAACACGAGATTTAAAGTGGTGCTTTTGCAGGATTAATTGTGGAGAAACTCAGTTTTACAGATGGTTAATTAACTACATTTATATTGTGCTTTTCTAGTCTTAACCACCTCTCTACAGAGCACAGCTCTGTCAATTAAATCAACTAATCGATTAGTCGACTAAGAAGTTCTTTAGTCGAGGACAGTCCTAATGTGTAGCCTTTATGTAATTCTTTATTTCCCCTCTGTTTCAGGCTCGATGATCCCTGTGACCTTCAGAGTCTGAACGCCAACAGCAGCGTCGCCCCAACACCGAGTTTCCCCCAAACCATCCGGCTGCCCCCCCAAAATACCCCGGAGACAACCACATCCCCACGAAATACACCAACATATATTGAAGATTTTCAAGGATCCACTACAGCGCCCCGACAGCACCCCCCACACGCCACCACGTTACCCACCGAATCGAGCCTGCCGCCCCCCAAGACAGTCCCCCAAACCCTCTCTCCGCCTCCCCAGAACCCCGTCGAGACCACCCCCCCCCTTCTAGATACACTAGATACCCCTGTAGCACACCTGGCATCTCCCGAAAGTACCCTCCAAACTGCCCCACTGGCCCCTCTAAACGCCTCCCTCATTTTCAGCCAATCCCCTCCTGTCACATCTAAAAATCCTGCCCCCAGTCCCAGCCAATCACTGCCAACCGTTAACCAAAATATTACCCAGAATTCCTCCAGATCGCCTCATAGAACTCCTCGAAATGACACTCGGAGTCTGCCCGTCGTCCAATCGGACGCCACCGAATCGCCTCAGACAACTTTTCCGAGCGATGTTACCCACGATGCCTCTGATTCGCTGTCGGTTTCTGCCAAAGCTCCTCCCACCCCTCGGTTAAGCCCCTCCCACTCCCACCCTGACCCCTTCCCGCTGACCTCGGTCACCTTCAACTCCAGCGTCTCCTCCCACCTCTCCTCCCCCGGCTCCTACTCGTCTCTGGGCCCGCCTCCCGTGATGTCATCAGCCATCCTGCAGGTGGCCACGCCCCCTTTGGCTCTGAGCCCGCCCCCTCCAGAGTTGACCCCGCCCCCTGTACAGCTGCTGGGCTCTGACGATGAAGAGCAGGAAGACCCGTCGGATTATTGCAAAGGTGAGCAGATCGTTTCTGACTGACGAGGGATGCAGTCAACTAAAGAACTTCTTAGTCGACTAACACTTATAGGATTTAGTCGACTAATCGATTAGTTGATTTAATTGACAGAGCTGTGCTCTTTGAGAGGTGGTTAAGACTAGAAAAGCACAATATAAATGTAGTTAATTAACCATCTGTAAAACTGAGTTTCTCCACAATTAATCCTGCAAAAGCACCACTTTAAATCTTGTGTTTACCATAAATGTGCTCAGAAGTTTCTTGGAAATAAGTAATTAAGCATGAATAAGCATAAAAAATGACTAATCGACTAAAGAAATCTTAGTCGACTAAGACCAAAACGACAGATTAGTCGACTAATCGACTAAGAGGTGGCAGCCCTACAGGCAACATTAACGATAATTAATACTCTGATACTGTGATTGAAAATGTGAATATAAGACTCGTATACATCACAATACTGCACTATAGTGCAATTTGCACAAACATCGTTTAGACTTACACCTTTATAAATACTTTTTAAGTAGTTGTACATTTTTATTACCAGCTTGCATATACGTTTGTACATTCTTTCCTTTGTTTAATAGTTGTTCTGTCCTATTTATTTTGTGTATGTATGTGTGTGTGTATATATATATATATATATATATATATATATATATATATATATATATATATATATATATATATATATATATATATATATATATATATATATATACACACACACACATACTGTACGTGTCTAATCTAAATACAACAATTAAGGACCTGTGCAAGAAAGTATAGGCTAATGCATATACTGTATATAGTGTACACACACACTCTCAGACTCTCTCTCACACTCATATACACACACACACATCAAACCTCTTTCTGTCACACTTGTGTGTGATATATATATATATATATATATATATATATATATATATATATATAACCTTAGCCTAACCTTAACCCAAACCTAATCCTAAAACCAAGTCTTAACCCTCATTTGTTTCCTTTATTATATTTATTTATGTGTGCTGCATATATATATATATATATATATATATATATATATATATATATATATATATATATATATATATATATATATATATATATATATATATGCAGCACACATACACATAAATAAATATAATAAAGGAAACAAATAAATATGAATGAGTGCTGTGTTCAGTGTCAGTCAGTCCGAGCTGTGGTTTCTACCGTTTGCTCCGTTTGTGTTCCAGGCGGTTACTACCCGGTGAAGATCGGTGATCTGTTTAACGGGAGGTACCACGTGGTCCGGAAACTGGGCTGGGGCCATTTTTCTACAGTCTGGCTCTGCTGGGACTTGCAGTAGGTGACACAAAATACACACACATCTCGTTTTTAAAACCCTTTTTAATGCCAGATTTGTTAGATTTTTGCACTGATTCTGTTACTGTCACATAATAATAATTATTATAATAACAATAATAATACATTTTATATAAAGGCGCCTTTCTCGGCACTCAAGGACACCGTACAGCGATACGTAAGACATTTTAGAAACAGCAAAAAAAGGTTGTGGATGGTTGTGGACATCCCCTGAGTCTGTGTCTGTGTTTAGGAGGAAACGTTTTGTGGCGTTGAAGGTGGTAAAGAGCGCTCCACATTACACCGAGACGGCTCTGGACGAGATCAAACTGCTCAGATGTGTGAGTCACTCACACACACACACACACACACACACACACACACACACACACACACACACACACACACACACACACACACACACACACACACACACACACACACACACTAGGGGTGGGGGGAAAAATCGATACAGCATAGTATCGCAATATTTTTCTGTGGCAATACTGTATCAATACACAGACGGCAAGTATTGATCTTTTATGATTTATGTGTTGGTCAGTTTGTCTGCTTGACAATCACATTTTGCAGCAATAAAATTGAAGATGAGAGATTGAGATGAACAAACAGAGAAATGTATATTTTTAGATAAAACAGATGTTGACAAAATTGTCCTTTGGTGACATCATTTGAAATTGGGAATAAATCTGAAGTTGGAATACAATACACATTGCAATATATCGCAGAATATTGCAATGTGTTTAAAATCGCAATAATATCGTATCGTGACCCTTACCCTAACCTTAACCCTTACCTTAACCTTAACCATCACAACTAAATGCCTAACCTTAACCCTTACCTTAACCTTAACCATCACAACTAAATGCCTAACCTTAACCCTTACCCTCACCCTACCCCAACCCTAACCCTAACCCTAATCCTAAAACAAAGTCTTAACCCTCAAACAGCCCTTTAACCTTGTGGGGTCCAGCATTTTGGTCCCCACAAGGCTGTGCAGACCCCACAAGTATTCTGTAGTCCCTGGTTTTTGGACCCCACGAATATAGTAAAACAGGTACACACACACACACACACACACACACACACACACACACACACACACACACACTATATCTACAGCAGAGGTTCCCAATCCCTGGGCTGTGGACCAGCACCAGGCCAGGTAACTCGCCCCAGGGCCGCAAGCAAATTATTCGATTTGAATAAACGAAAGCTGAGCGATAATCTATATACTAGATGGTAAGGTTGGGCAGTATCCAAATGTTGATACCGTCAAACCTCCTCCCTATGTTACCGCGGTATGCGGTAAAACTGTGACTAAATTAAAAATGATGACGTAAGGCTCAGGCGGCGTCACCAAACTGTTGGCTTGTGCACCGTTCAGAAACTGAACACCAAACACTAATACTGAAACAATAATAACATAACAACTTACAAAAAACACTACTTTCTCCTCCACACTGTCACACGATGACAACCACACATAATCACATAAATTATATTTAATATTTAATCCTTGTCTCCTCTATAAGTAAATTGCTTTTTTTTTTAATGACGGTATTGAAACTGATACCGTTGTTATTTTTAAGACCCCGCTGTATACCGTATTACCGCCCAACTCTAATAGATGGGCAATTGTTGCGGTAATGATAGTGAACTCTTTGCAGTCTGCGTTGTATCTTCACTCCCAAGACAACGTACTGATTTTGAATTCAAGCAGAGCTGCAGTACCTGGGTAACCGGTGTGTTTGTCTACAGGTGAGAGACAGTGATCCTTCCGACCCCTACAGAGAAACCATCGTCCAGCTGATTGACGACTTCAAGATCTCTGGAGTCAATGGAGTCCGTATCCTTCATCGTCTGTCTGTCTGTCTGTCTGTCTGTCTGTCTGTCTGTCTGTCTGTCTGTCTGTCTGTCTGTCTGTCTGTCTGTCTGTCTGTCTGTCTGTCTGTCTGTCTGTGCACTAGGGCTGGGTTAAAATAAACAGTTGTCCAATTAAAATCAATCTTTATTTAAAAGGATACTCCACCGTTTGTTTAAATAGTTCTTATCACGGTCTCCCCTGGCTGTAGATAGGTGGGCCAACGCATTTTTTTGTCAGTGTGCAAGTAATAAAGGTTGTTTTTTTTTTTTGTCTTTTGTTGGCTCACTTTTACTCACAACATGCTAACCGGCAACATAGGATTCCATTCACTATGCTAAGCTAACTAGCGGCGGCGCTGCCGGTGTTGCGCCGGACTAAAACGATGCATGCACAAAAAATGCGTTGGCACACCTATCTACAGTTAGAGGAGACTCCACCTATCTACAGCTAGAGGAGACCCCACCGATCTACAGCTAGGGGAGACCCCACCCTATCTACAGCTAGGGGAGACCCCCACCTATCTACAGCTAGAGGAGACCCCCACCCTATCTACAGCTAGAGGAGACCCCACCCTATCTACAGCTAGAGGGAGACCCCACCCATCTACAGCTAGGGGAGACCCCACCCATCTACAGCTAGAGGAGACCCCACCCATCTACAGCTAGAGGAGACCCCACCTATCTACAGCTAGAGGAGACCCCACCTATCTACAGCCAGGGGTGACCCCACCTATCTACAGCTAGGGGAGACCCCACCTATCTACAGCTAGAGGAGACCCCACCTATCTACAGCTAGAGGAGACCCCACCTATCTACAGCTAGGGGAGACCCCACCTATCTACAGCTAGAGGAGACCCCACCTATCTACAGCTAGAGGAGACCCCACCTATCTACAGCTAGAGGAGACCCCACCTATCTACAGCTAGAGGAGACCAGAATAAGCCCTATTTCTACTCACGGTGGCATATCCCTTTAAGTGATGTGAATACAATCCAGAAATGGATATTTTAATATCTGTCTTTTCACCATGGATGTAGAAGTAAAAATTCGTTTTTAAACAAACTTTTTGTGGCTCAGTTCTTAATGTAAACATGAACCTGGTGCATTATGAAATATATTTGAGGGTGCTTCTTGCTTGTACAAGTTACAGCAGAACTTCTCTGAGAATCCCTTTTTATATCCAAAGAAATATGGTATTGTAACTGAAATTTCCCTAACCTAATAGATACCGAATCAGAAATGTAATAATATTGGGGAAAGCATTGCCATTACCCAGCCCTAGAGAGAGTGTCTGTCTGTCTATCTGTCTATGTCAGTAGTTTCCTAAGCCTTTTCTCAGATGTGTGTATGGTTCTGGAGGTTTTGGGTCATCAGCTGTTAAAATGGATCATTAAGTCAAACTACATGGGACTTCCTCTGGTCTGTGTCAAGACCATCATCAGACAGGTAACGCACACAAATACTGATATAGAGCTCAAAGGTGTTGTTTTTTCCCATTCTATATGTCCGTTGACGTTTCTTTAAATGCTGATATAAAGAGTTTGAAGCCTGGAACCGAACCAACCAGCTACGAGGTGAATAGTGACCATAAAACATTTAATTCGACACAAAAAAAACTTTTTGAAAACTGAAAAAAAAAAAAGGCAAAGAAACAAGACTGTACAGAAATGATCATAGACTTTGCCCGCTGTAGCAGTTTGCGGGTGCAGTTCTATAATAACGGCGAGTTTCACCAATCGGAGGTGTTGCTGTTATGCTAAGGATTGTGGGTAGTGTAGTACTTCTCCATGACATTTCGAATAAAATGTGTTCTTAATTAAGGTTGATTTCATGCAGACTTTTGGAAGCAGAAACCTTCATTTCACATCCTCGTAGCTCAGGGTAGGGCTGGGCGATACGGAGAAAATCAAATCTCACGATATTTTTGACCAAATACCTCGATATCGATACCGCAGCGATATTGTAGTGTTGACTATTGGTGCTTTCACAAAACATTTACACACTGAGATTTTAGATAAATAATCATCAGTAATGTGGATATAATGACTAAGTGGGTAAAGGCAAATAATAGAACAGTTACAACAGTCTGGTAAGTTCAGAAAATGACATCACTTTACTGTAATGCAGCCTTTACAACCAGGAAAAGACACTTATGCCAAATTACGACAGCCAAAACCTAAGACAATATCTAGTCTCATATCACGATATCGATGTAATATCTATATACAGTACAGGCCAAAAGTTTGGACACACCTTCTCATTCAATGTGTTTCCTTTTTATTTTCATGACTATTTACATTGTAGATTCTCACTGAAGGCATCAAAACTATGAATGAACACATATGGAATTATGTACTTAACAAAAAAGTGTGAAATAACTGAAAACATGTCTTATATTTTAGATTCCTCAAAGTAGCCACCCTTTGCTTTTTTATTAATAAGGGAAATAATTCCACTAATGAACCCTGACAAAGCACACCTGTGAAGGTAAAACCATTTCAGGTGACTACCTCATGAAGCTCATTGAGAGAACACCAAGGGTTTGCAGAGTTATCAAAAAAATCAAAGGGTGGCTACTTTGAAGAATCTAAAATATAAGACATGTTTTCAGTGAGAATCTACAATGTAAATAGTCATGAAAATAAAAAGGAAACATATTGAATGAGAAGGTGTGTCCAAACTTTTGGCCTGTACTGTATTGCCCAGCTCTAGCTCAGGGTCAGTCGTTTCTTGGGTGGTTTAGACATTATGGCTGATAATATTTTTTTTATTTGATTTATTTGACAGGGACCATGCTTATTTATGAACATAGTTGTATAAAAACACCATGTAAATATGCCAGAATTAGTTAAAATAACTACTTTCCATCTGCAGTCCCTAGGCAGGTAAAAGATCCTTATCGGAGAAACTAACAGGATTTTTTCCATCCAGAACACCAGTGTTATAAACACTATGTACACACAGTGACTCATGACGTGAGCGCAGTGGCGTGGATCTCGGCGCTGCCTTCGTACACGTTGACCTCTCCGGTGACTCGGCCGTCTGCTTGCAGGTGCTGCAGGGTCTGGACTACCTCCACACCAAGTGTAAGATCATCCACACCGACATCAAACCAGAGAACATCCTATTGGACGTTGATGAGGTTTACATCAGGAAGCTGGCAGCTGAGGCAACCATCTGGCAGAGAGCTGGAGCCCCGCCCCCTTCTGGGTCATCAGGTGAGGAGCAGTCATGTGATTGGTCAGAACAACAACACAGAAAACAGGAAATACTGGGGTTATATTAAAGGGTAACTTCTTTTGTTTTTGTTTTTTTTTAACCTAGACCCTATTTTCCCATGTTTTTGTGTGTAAGTGACTGATGGGAACATTATTTATTTTTTTAAATTAGTCCAGTATTAAGTTTAACCACTTGGGGCATTTCTGCGTCATCAATTTCTGTCTGACAGGCTCAGGTTATTATTTATTTCGTCGTTTTTATTTCGGCTCCCATGGTAACCGGTTAGAGCGTGCACACAAGGCTCGAGCCGCGCCAAAAACACGTACATGTTAGAAATAGGACCGGCGCCTATTTTTCACGCCACACGCAAGCGTGTTCGAAGTGTTTCCAGACAACATAGAATATGAAAAGATGTTATATGTCATTTAGACACAAATACATTTATTAAATGACATTTTGATGTTTGAAAGTCTCCAAGGTTTTGATGTCAAGTCGTCTGAACTCAGAGGACCTTTCAAAGATGGCTACGTCGTGCGTCACACGTAGTAAACATTGTGGTTTTCTACAATTTTAAGCACTTTTGTCGTTGTTGTAACCAAATGAAGAAGTTTTACACATAGCGCTGTATACTGCTACCTATAGGCATGTCTCTACAGTCTTATTAGGAGTTAAACATAGTGCTGTATACTGCTACCTATAGACATGTCTCTACAGTCTTATTAGGAGTTAAACATAGCGCTGTATACTGCTACCTATAGACATGTCTCTACAGTCTTATTAGGAGTTAAACATAGTGCTGTATACTGCTACCTATAGGCATGTCTCTACAGTCTTATTAGGAGTTAAACATAGTGCTGTATACTGCTACCTATAGACATGTCTCTACAGTCTTATTAGGAGTTAAACATAGTGCTGTATACTGCTACCTATAGGCATGTCTCTACAGTCTTATTAGGAGTTAAACATAGTGCTGTATACTGCTACCTATAGGCATGTCTCTACAGTCTTATTAGGAGTTAAACATAGTGCTGTATACTGCTACCTATAGGCATGTCTCTACAGTCTTATTAGGAGTTAAATACCGCCTGATTAGTTATTTTGGAGCTTGTGCAGCTGAAATTGGCTAGAGACGCTCGGTTGCTATATGACAACAACGGCTTTAAGCCGAGTCTGGAGCAGAAAGCAGAGCAGTAGCCTAACGTTAATCAAAACGTAATTTTCATGTATCAAACTGTGAAATATATTTGTGTAATATGTCAATAACTGGGTGAATAGAATCCTAAATGTTACTAAAAATGTTACAAAAATCCATCTTTTCTCCGACTCGTAGTATTGTGTGACAAAAAGAACGCAACAACCCCGCGGTTATTCGTTTTCCGACATGGATGTGATGTCACACTCGAGCTACTAGTCGCGATTACAAGACAAGAAGAACGCACCATGAGTCCACTCACCCCCCGGCTCTGCCCGGGCATGCCCCAGCTGCCCGCACATCTGTTGACAAACTCCCACAAACAATGAAGCACGCGACGGTGTAATGGCGATTTATCTCTTCATAAATGTGAATAAAGGACCGCCAGCAAATGCTCTTTCCGTTATGATTGATGGTATCTTGACAACTCGCCGTTCCCTTGTTTCCTACAGACTGTGTCGATGCCACTTGTACATTACAGCCTATTTTTTATTTTTTAAGACTTAGTTAAAGGTATTGTGGAGGATTTTCCCGAATTTTAGAAAAGCACCGCCCTGTGTACTTTTTGAAAAAATGCACATGCGCAACCCTCTGCCTGCTCCCGAGAGGGAACGCCTATTAAACGTGTGCACGAGAGTGCACTGTTTACAAGTTGCTGTCGGCATGGCTCATACAAGCCTACTTTCCAAAAGAAGATTTGCACTTTTTCACAAATTGAGATGTTTACCGTGTGTGCGCGGTGCGTGACTTGTGCCAGGGCTAGCATCGCTAATCATAGCTTACATCAACTTTTACTAGCAGTGTTTTTAAATGGATTTCTCCAAATAGCCAAACTTTACCTGTGGAGTAGAAACTTCACGACTGAGGCATCAGTGGGAAGCCCAACCTGTGCTTTTAGCGCACGCCAGCCTGTGAAATGGTCTCCCAAAAACACTCTTGTCTTGTTTCTTTCTTCGGAGGCCTTTCTCTTCTTGTCATACAGTTCGTAGACACGTTTTCTCTTGCGACCCTCAGACATTTTGAAGAAACACGGTGAGAACGGCGAGCTTCCATGAACGGCTGAAACCGTAGCTCACCACACATATACACCTGAAAGTGCTCATGCGCAGAAAGCGAAAACTACCTAGGGACGAGCACGTACGACGGCCTTACGTATACATATCACCAGACTGATTGACAACTAGGAGGACCAATTATTTTGATGATCCACCTGGAAAAAGAAAATCCTACACAATACTTTTAAGGTGGCAGGCACGTGTTGTTAAAGCGGCTGCCCAAACTGCGCAGTGCTGCGGGACAACTATTTCGATAATCGATTAATCGGTTTGAGTCATTTTTGTATGAAAAAATGTCGAACTTCTCTGCTTCCAGCTTCTTAAATGTGAATATATTTCTTTCCTCTGGGACAGTAAACTGAATATCTTTGAGTTGGGGACAAAAACAAGACTTTTGAGGGCATCATCTTGGGCTTTTTGGGGAAACACTGATCCACATTTTTCACAATTTTCTGACATTTTAGAGATCAAACTAAGTCGATTAATCGAGAAAATAATCGACAGATTAGTAAACAATGAAAATAATCGTTAGTTGCAGCCCAGTTTCTCTGTTTTCTTTAGTAATTCTGACTTCAGTTTGACAGACAACTTTCTGTCTGCTTTCATAGCTGTCTACTTTTCCTCTTATTTCTTTGTACAGATTTCTAACCTGTCTGTCTGTCTGTCTGTCTGTCTCTGTCTCGACTCTTCCATCTTTTCCATCATCTCTATTTTTCCATCATCTCTTTATTTCCTCTGTTTTCTGATGTTATCTTCCGTTCTCTCTCTCTTTCTCCCTCTCCCTGTCTGTCTGCCTCTACGTGTCTCTCTCTCTCTCTAGTTAGCATGGCTCCCAGGGATCCACAGGTAAGTGTCCAGGTGTGATGCCTGCTGTGTTCTCATTGGTTACTGCCATTTCAGATTGAGAACTTGTTTCGGGTGTCTTTTTAACCTGCAGTAAAAAAAAAAAAAAACTGCAAGCTGATTGGTTAAAACACAACCAAACTGTGACACTGGTTTGATATCAGTCAGGGACGTTTGTTGCGTGTCATATTTCTCACCGGCTGCTTTCAAAATAAGACAAAACCAACCTTAACTGTGTCTGTGTGTGTGTGTGTGTGTGTCTGTGTGTGTGTCTGTGTGTGTGTCTGTCTATGTGTCTGTGTGTCTGTCTGTGTGTGTGTGTGTGTGTGTGTGTGTGTGTGTGTGTGTCTGTGTGTCTGTCTATGTGTCTGTGTGTGTGTCTGTGTGTGTGTGTGTCTGTCTATGTGTCTGTGTGTCTGTGTGTTTCTGTGTGTGTGTCTGTCTGTCTGTGTGTGTGTGTGTGTGTGTGTGTGTGTGTGTGTGTGTGTGTGTGTGTGTGTGTGTGTGTGTCTGTGTGTATGTAGGTTGGTAAGCTGTCTAAGAACAAGAAGAAGAAGTTGAAAAGGAAAGCCAAGCGTCAACAGAAACTGTTGGAGGAGAGACTGGTGGATATACAGGTACTGTAATAATACTAAAATACTAATGCTAAACAATGCAAAGTGTTTAATAAATGTACTTGAAGCAACTAATATCAACATGGACAAAATCATTAATGTACTAATTCGCTTTTTTGATGATGACCTGGCCAAAGTCACAACACAGCGATTCATTATAGGATTATATTATTGCAATATGTAAATCTACACTGACTCTTAATTTAACATATGGTTGGAAGAAGTAAAAATTGATCCAAAACTTTTTACTTCTTAAAAAGTATGACTTTTATGTGTGTGTGTGTGTGTGTGTGTGTGTGTGTGTGTGTGTGTTCAGAGGCTGGAGGATGAGGATGGTGTATTGTTACAACCCGAGGACACAGACTGTAACTGTAAGTACACACTTAAATATATTGTGTGTATGTATCCCAATGTTTATCAGTGTTGCTGCATAAAGCTATATGTGCTGTGATAGAATGTCTCATTCACATTACTAGGGCTGTCCTCCACTAAAGAAATTCTGAGTCGACTAACACTTATAGGATTTTGTCGACTAATCGATTAGTTGATTTAATTGACAGAGCTGTGCTCTTTGAGAGGTGGTTAAGACTAGAAAAGCACAATATAAATGTAGTTAATTAACCATCTGTAAAACTGAGTTTCTCCACAATTAATCCTGCAAAAGCACCACTTTAAATCTTGTATTTACCATAAATGTGCTCAGAAGTTTCTTGGAAATGAGTAAATAAGCATGAATAAGCATAAAAAATGACGAATCGACTAAATAAATCTTAGTCGACTAAGACCAAAACGACAGATTAGTCGACTAATCGACTAAGAGGTGGCAGCCCTACACATTACCGACTGCGAAGTGTGTGTGTGTGTGTGTGTGTGTCACAGACAAAGAAGTCTCGCATACCCAAGTCTACCTCCACAGCGCTGCGGAGGAAGGTCTGGCTACACCACAGATGCATTCTGGGATAGGAGAAAAGAAGGCTCTGTGTTGTTTGCATTTCTTTATACCAATCACAGTCGGAAGCAGCAACGGTGACTCTGCTAAATAGTCTCGGGGAAAGAAAACGCCACATCCAATATTAAATGAAGTTAACTGTTTACACGATACAGTAGCGTGAGCTATTTAAAGGCATACTATGCAGTTTCCATTTTTTGTCAAAGAGCGACCCCTAGAGTCGCTGTGGAGTACTTGTATTTAACGTTACCTTTGCTGCTGTCACTACCCAAAGTGAGTTGAGCGCAGATGTGCGTCGCACATGCGTCACTTTGCGACAAGTAGCCTACAAGATGCTAACGCCGTTTTGAGCTAACATTAGCAATCAAGTAGCCTACAAGATGCTAACGCCGTTTTGAGCTAACATTAGCAATCAAGTAGCCTAAAAGATGCTTACAACGTTTTGAGCTAACATTAGCAATCAAGTAGCCTACAAGATGCTCACGGCGTTTTGAGCTAACGTTAGCAATCAAGTAGCCTACAAGATGCTCACGGGGTTTTGAGCTAACGTTAGCAATCAAGTAGCCTACAAGATGCTCACGGCGTTTTGAGCTAACATTAGCAATCAAGTAGCCTAAAAGATGCTTACAACGTTTTGAGCTAACGTTAGCAATCAAGTAGCCTACAAGATGCTCACGGCGTTTTGAGCTAACGTTAGCAATCAAGTAGCCTACAAGATGCTCACGGCGTTTTGAGCTAACGTTAGCAATCAAGTAGCCTACAAAATGCTTACGGCGTTTTGGCTACAATCCGGCATGTTTACATGCATGTATTCCATGTTTGTTTATTAACATGCACTGTCCCAATCAAATAAAGAATAAAAAAAAAAAAATCGGTACAAATCTTGCATAGTGTGCCTTTTTAAATTAGCAGATTCATGGTTAAACCTCATTAGCTCTTACCAGTGTATCTCTGTGTGTACTTCGTCCACAGCAATCCCACCAATTGGTCCCAAAACCTCCCACTTAGAGAGGAAATTACCTCAGCATATTCTTTGTAAATCTTTACAATCATTCCCCGAAAGAACCGAGCAGGCCTGCCTCGTTGCACCATCCAAATGTTCTTCAGAACTTAATATTTTCAGCATGTAGCTCGCTAGCTCAAAGTTTGTTCCTGAAGCAAACCGAGTTTGAGATCGGCAACACACAGAGAGAGGAAGGTAATTCTCCTGGAAATGTACTTCCGTTGATCCAGACTTACGGACATATAAACATGGCGCTAGAGCTGAGCAATGTATTGCTATTATATCGATATCGTGATACGAGACTAGATATCGTCTTAGATTTTGGATATCGTAATATGGCCATAAGTGTCTTTTCCTGGTTTTAAAGGCTGCATTACAGTAAAGTGATGTCATTTTCTGAACTTACCAGACTGTTGTAACTGTTGTATTATTTGCCTTTACCCATTTAGACATTATATCAACATTACTGATGATTATTTATCTAAAATCTCATTGTGAAGATATTTTGTTAAAGCACCAATTGTCAACCCTAGAATATCGCTATCGAGGTACACTACAGGCCAAAAGTTTGGACACACCTTCTCATTCAATGCGTTTCCTTTTTATTTTCATGACTATTTACATTGTAGATTCTCACTGAAGGCATCAAAACTATGAATGAACACATATGGAATTATGTACTTAACAAATAAGTGTGAAATAACTGAAAACATGTCTTATATTTTAGATTCTTCAAAGTAGCCACCCTTTGCTTTTTTATTAATAAGGGAAATAATTCCACTAATGAACCCTGACAAAGCACACCTGTGAAGGTAAAACCATTTCAGGTGACTACCTCATGAAGCTCATTGAGAGAACACCAAGGGTTTGCAGAGTTATCAAAAAAAGCAAAGGGTGGCTACTTTGAAGAATCTAAAATATAAGACATGTTTTCAGTTATTTCACACTTTTTTGTTAAGTACATAATTCCATATGTGTTCATTCATAGTTCTGATGCCTTCAGTCTTTAGTCCATTAGTCATGTTTGATGCTTTTTTTCATGCTGAATGACTTATTTCCAAGAAACGTACCAGCACATCTCTGGTAAACACAAGAATTAAAGTGGTGCTTTTAGCACGACTCTTTGCGGAGAAACTCAGATTTACAGATCTGTCGATTAAATCAACTAATCGATCAGTCGATACGATTGAATGAGTGTTAGTCGACCAAGAATTTCTTCAATCGAGCACAGCCCTACTGGTGATTCCCACCCCTACGTGCAAGCTCGAAGTTTGTTGTTGTGTCCCGAAGCGAACAGAGTTTGAGAACGGCAACACGCAGAGAGAGGAAGGGTTGGTGCCGGATGTCAGGCAGTTATCCTGGAAATGTACTTTCGTTGATCTAGGGCTGTGCAATTAATCGAAATGTAATCGTGATTATGATTTTGGCTCCCAATGATCACAAAAACGGAATAATCGAGAAAAACAATTATTCAGCTCATTACGTTTTGCAAGTAAACTCTTATTTTCTCTTGTGTTCTGAATGAAAAAAATATTTAAGTAGGAAAAGTGTTAAGGCAAATTTCACAGCTGTATGTGTTTTTTACTGTTGATTTATTTAACTTTTTCCACTGTTTTCTAAGTTCAATAATTGCAACATCTTCCCAGAAGTCAACGAGCAATCGTGTTAAATTATCGTGATTTCAATA
The DNA here is from genome assembly GCA_025617405.1 of Perca schrenkii. Lineage (NCBI taxonomy): Eukaryota > Metazoa > Chordata > Actinopteri > Perciformes > Percidae > Perca > Perca schrenkii. The sequence continues at coordinate 3,747,292 of CM046793.1, forward strand.
TTGACCGAAATAATCTTGATTATATTTTTTGCCATAATCGAGCAGCCCTACGTTGATCTAGGGCTGTGCAATTAATTGACTTTCAATTTCGATTTTGGCTCCCGACGATTACCAAAATAGTATAATCGAGAAAAAAACGATTATTTTGCCATGTTCTGCTTTGCAAGAACACACTTATTTTGTCTTGTGTTCTGAATGACACGCGCACGTCCGCACGCGCACATTCGTCCCTCCCGAAGCCATAAACTCTCAGTCAGGAAGGCAAGTCGTGTGCATATCATCCGCTGGAATTTAAAAACTCAGCGCGAACAAAGATGGCAGAAGGAGAGCAGCCACAGCAGCGTTTTGGTGAGAAAAAAAGGCAAAACCAACTCGGTTGTCTGGGAACAGCTAGCTAACGTTAGCTTACCCTGCGGTCCCTCTGCCTCTCCGCTGCAGTAAACTTTTCCCCGACACGCTGTATTCACTTACTGTTTAAAACGTTTTCCAGCTTAGTGGCGGTGCATAGGCCTACTGCTCAAAACCAACATGAAAATCATAGTAATGTTCCCTCAGCATTTAGTTGTTAAACTGTATGTAAAATGAGCAGGGACGTTTCACGTAACGTTATTCTAAGGTACAGTCTATGTACTGGACTTTTCCTCAGGTAGCTAGTAAATAAGCCCACTGAGGGCAACATTATTTTTGGCACAATGTTTGGTAATGACAGTAGGCTAGTAGTGGTCATAGTGAGTGAAAATGTGATGTGAGATGCACATTGTGTTATGTATCTGGAATTGTTCATTAGCTGTGTAAAGTTATGTGTGATATCTGTAAAGCTGAACCAACTCACAGTAGTAAAACAGAATTTATTCTGATCCAAAGACTCTTTCTGTGAGATAAGATTATACCCTGGACACTATCCATTATATCCAAAGGTTAATGAGTAATCGTGTTAAATAATCGTGATTTCAATATTGACCAAAATAATCATGATTATTATTTTTTCCATAATCGAGCAGCCCTACGTTGATCGTTGACTTACGGACATATAAACATGGCGCTCTCTGTTAACGTACTCTTTTTGCTCTCAGGTTCTCTGGTAGTGAACGGAAACCCTCCCTGCTCCGCAGCCAACAGCAAAGCGAGTCCCGAGTCGTCGGGCTCCTGGCTAGAGGAGCGGTGTAACGGCCACGACCCCGGAAGGTTCTCCAGCCCCGCATCGGGCCTGTCGGGCTTCTCCAGCTCGGTGATGTCAGCCACGTCTGAGTCGGCACTTTCTACTCAGTCGGGATACTCGAGCGGACGAGACCGTGAGAAAACAAAGCGCTAGATCACATCTCTGTAATGTACAGTACAGGCCAAAAGTTTGGACACACCTTCTCATTCAATGCGTTTCCTTTTTATTTTCATGACTATTTACATCGTAGATTCTCACTGAAGGCATCAAAACTATGAATTAACACATATGGAATTATGTACTTAACAAAAAAAGTGTGAAATAACTGAAAACATGTCTTATATTTTAGATTCTTCAAAGTAGCCACCCTTTGCTTTTTTATTAATAAGGGAAATAATTCCACTAATGAACCCTGACAAAGCACACCTGTGAAGGTAAAACCATTTCAGGTGACTACCTCATGAAGCTCATTGAGAGAAGACCAAGGGTTTGCAGAGTTATCAAAAAAAGCAAAGGGTGGCTACTTTGAAGAATCTAAAATATAAGACATGTTTTCAGTTATTTCACACTTTTTTTGTTAAGTACATAATTCCATATGTGTTCATTCATAGTTTTGATGCCTTCAGTGAGAATCTACAATGTAAATAGTCATGAAAATAAAGAAACACATTGAATGAGAAGGTGTGTCCAAACTTTTGGCCTGTAGTGTAGATACTCTTGGACAATTGCGTGCAGTAATTACTTGGTGCAGTACTGTATGGTAATATGCACCTCAGTTATGTTACACATTTACTGACTTGTTTTTTCTTACTCTCATGACTTAAATTTGACTGTGAGCAACTGTAAATGAACAATTCTCCTGAGGGGATAAATTTACTTTAATATGTTTTTGTTTGAAGTATTACACAGTGCTCAGCATAAGTTTATGAACCCATGCTAAAGTCAACTAAAAAGAGGAATAAAAAAATCATCTTTTGGAAGTTGATCTTAATGCCTTAAAGGTATTGTGGAGGATTTTCCCGAATTTTAGAAAAGAACCGCCCTCTGTACTTTTTGAAAAAATGCACATGCGCAACCCTCTGCCTGCTCCCGAGAGGGAACGCCTATTAAACGTGTGCACGAGAGTGCACTGTTTACAAGTTGCTGTCGGCATGGCTCATACAAGCCTACTTTCCAAAAGAAGATTTGCACTTTTTCACAAATTGAGATGTTTACCGTGTGTGCGCGGTGCGTGACTTGTGCCAGGGCTAGCATCGCTAATCATAGCTTACACATCAACTTTTACTAGCAGTGATTTTAAATGAATTTCTCCAAATAGCATGCCAAACTTTACCTGTGGAGTAGAAACTTCACGACTGAGGCATCAGTGGGAAGCCCAACCTGTGCTTTTAGCGCACGCCAGCGTGTGAAATATTCTCCCAAAAGCTTCAATGCTTCAATGAATGGCTGAAACCGTAGCTCAAGCTCACCACACATATACACCTGAAAGCTAGGGACGTAAACATATCACCAGAATGATTGACAACCAGGAGGACCAATAGTCTTGATGATCCACCCGGAAAAAGAAAATCCTCCACTATACCTTTAATTAAAAAAATTAGGAAAAATACAACCTTTTAGGACACCAATTTTCTTTGTGAATGAATAAATGTTTTTCCTTAAAATACACGGGGCATAAGTCAGTCCACCCCTATGTTAAATTCCCATAGAGGCAGGCAGATGTTTATTTTTATATCATCATACCCTTCACCATACCCCCCACATCATCACATACCCTTCACCATACCCCCCACATCATCACATACCCTTCACCATACCCCCACATCATCACATACCCTTCACCATACCCCCACATCATCACATACCCTTCACCATACCCCCCCACATCATCACATACCCTTCACCATACCCCCCACATCATCATATACCCTTCACCATACCTAGAGATAGGCATAGTTTTATGTCAGTTAGCCTAATAGCTGGTTTTATTTGCATTGAGAGATGATTTTATATATATATATATATATATATATATATATATATATATATATATATATATAATATAATATAATATAATGACTAAGATTTGATGTGGTGTTTGTGTTTTTCAGTGTTCAGTGCGTCCGACTTCGTCCTCAGTCCTCTGGATCCTCAGAACGCCCACAAACTGCGAGTGAAGATCGCTGATCTGGGAAATGCATGCTGGGTGGTGAGACACCTTCGTCGTCTTCTCCTCTTCCTCTCTGTAGTGTTAGTATGAACATCTGACCAATCAGACGGCTCCTCCCCCCCCTCTCTCTCTCCCCCCTCTCTCTTTCTCTCTCTCTCTCTCTCTCTCAGCACAAACATTTCACAGAGGACATTCAGACCCGACAGTACAGAGCTCTGGAGGTTCTGATTGGAGCAGAGTACGGACCGCCCGCTGACATCTGGAGCACCGCCTGCATGGTACACACACAGACACACACACAACACATACACACACAATCACACACAATCACACACAACACATTTAGCCTTTAACAAATATTGAGCCTCCCCTGTGATTTGGATATTGAACTATAGTCCATATTGTGATTGTTATATATACTGTAGTTGCGATTAATTGTGCAGCCCTAACGATTACTCATTAACTTTTGGAAAGATGTTTCATTTGTATTATTATTATTATTATTATTATTATTATATATTATGTATTAATTATTCCTGCTCCCAGCTTACGTTTGGTTAGCATATCTCTCTCCACAAATTTCACTCGCATGCGCATGTTTTTGAAACGCCACCAGATACCACAAACAGGAGCTCGCTGACTATTGGCTGAGTGAGTGGAGGGCACCTCAGGACCTCATGGTGCTTTCAACGTTGTTGTAAAGTCCCCTTCTGCCATCTAGTGGTTCTTCTTATTGTCATTCAACAGCTGACTGGTGAAATACGTTATTATTACGGTTTATATAAATCATTTGGCCTCAGCAATAAACAAGGCATCTTTAAAGGAACACGCCGACTTATTGGGAATTTAGCTTATTCACCGTAACCCCCAGAGTTAGACTAGTCCATACATACCCTTCTCATCTCCGTGCGTGCTGTAACGCTGTCTGACGGTTCCAGCATTAGCTTAGCCTAGCACAGATCCTGCAGGTAACTGGTTCCAACTAGCCTACTGCTCCGAATTGTGACAAAAGTGACAAAATAACCCCAACATGTTCCTATTTACATGTTGTGATTTGTAGAGTCACAGCGTGTACAAAAAACAACGTAACATGAGACACAGCCATCTTCTAACAGTAAACAAACCGGGAACTATATTCTCAGACAGGCTTGCTGCGAGCATATCACTCCGCCCAAGTACTATATTCTTCCGCCTGAGAATATAGTTCCCAGTTTGTTTACAGTTAGAAGACGGCTGTGTCTCATGTTACGTTGTTTTTTGTACACGCTGTGACTCTACAAATCACAACATGTAAATAGGAACATGTTGGTGTTATTTTGTCACTTATTGGGAGCAGTAGGATTACTGGAACCATTCACCTGCATGTTCTGTGATGGGCTGATGCCGCTGGAGCCGTCAGACAGCCTTACAGCACGCACGGAGATGAGAAGGGTATGTATTGACTTGTCTTACTCTGGGGGTTACGGTGAATAAGCTAAATTCCCAATAAGTCGGCGTGTTCCTTTACTGTCGCCAGATGTCAGATCAGCTTTTAGCAGTTATCTCTCACGGCACACTAGCTGTGATCGTCCTGTGTGCCATGAGAAATCATCAGATTTTACTTAATTGGTCCAAATAATTTTTATTGAGTTACTGCAAATAATTTGCCATTGCTGTGCAGCTGTGCCTGCAGTCATGATGACTGGCAGAGAAATTAAATACTATTCTGTGTCAGTAGGTGGCAGTATAGCGCAATAATGACCTTGTTGATTTAAGACAATAGAATTACTGCCACCTTTCGCACTCATCCCGCAGTGACAGGATGTAAACCAACGGGGGGGTAATCTTCGCTTCAGAACTCAAACCTCCTATGGCGCCATTTTGATGCTACAAAGCGACCACCTCCCGTTAGCATCCCATTGACTCCCATTCATTTTGACGTCACTTTGACAGAGAATAACTTCACATCTGAAGCGTTTAAAGACTCTATTTGTCCGTTGTTTATTTCTAAAGAAACACGACAATGTATAAAAGGCTCCATTACCTTGTAGCTCACGTTATGGCTCCGTAGCAGACGCTTTTATAAAAATATAATCAATGCACTCACCTGTGTAGACCGGCATAAACATGTAGAAAGCGATATTTCAATCTGCTCAGTCCACCGCGCTGTTTTACGCAAACACAGCAAATAGCAAATTTTTACAAACAAGCTAAAACAAAAGCTGTCGGTTTTTAGTCTAACTGTTTATCTTAGTTTGCCGGGAATCTGGAAATGTTGACAACTTCTTGTAAACCTCACTGCTGGCTGAACAAACCAAACTCTCCGCTAGAGCGGACAATCTGGAGCTACTTAATATGCACGTGAATGACGCGATCGTTATGTTTGAGTGATGATGATGATGATGCTGGTTGTATTATTTTACAACATTGTTTCATTGCAAATGAGGCATGACGAGTGCATAGTCATTCATCATTAAAGCTGGGCTTTTGGCTTTTCCACGTCAACTTTTCCCTTCAGCCTCTTTGACAGTGACATGTTTACCTGACAACAGCCTTTCTTTCTGCAAGCATGTTCCACCAATCAGGACGCTGCAACAATGTTACAGCATAATCACAGACTTTAACCATCACTCCTCAGTGAACTGCCTCCTAGTCTGAGATCTTTTTCTAGTTAAAGAGCCAGTTATCATTATGGAGTTTCCATGTTTTTTTAGGAGTTTGCTCACACTAATACATGTTAAAAAATAGCAGCATTAATTCAGTAAGAAAGTGAAAATTTCGAACAAGAATAGGCGTATTAGGTATAAATTCATTTTATTTTCTTTATTTGAAAGTCCGGCCGCCAGAGTGCTTAGAATACTTCTGAAAAAAATGTAGTTGATGATCCCTGCTGTAGACTCTCTGTCTAGTCAGAGACATATATTGTGTAATTGATGTTTTCAGTTCAATTAATTAAATCCAAGTAAATGGAACACTCTCAAGATGTCACCAAAATCACTCGGTCCCCTTTAAATCTTTCAGAAAATGATGTAAGTGTCTCGGAATATATCGAATCGTATCGTTGGCTGAATATCGTGATATATATATATATCGTATCGTGAGCTGAATATCGTGTATCGTATCGTGAGATTAGTGTATCGCTACAGCCCTAGTGTCTATGTTATCTCCTTACATATACCTACGCTCTCCGTCTCTGTAAGATTGGGAATGATTGAGATTTCTCTGGGCACAGCTACCAGAAGACATCTACGTTGTCTCTCTCAGTTGGAGGCTGCTCAGTGAAGCAAGAGATCACCGGAAAAGTGCTTCTAATAGCCTTCACTGGTCTCTGTCCAGAGCAACGGGCTCATATATAAGAATGTTGGTCCATTCTTATATATGTCAATGATGTAAACAGTAGGGCTGAGATCATCGATGTAAGCCTGCAAAAGCGATTTTTAAAAAGTAAAAATTCTGATTCTGATCTTTTTAGGCTACAATGTGTCATTTAGTAAAATTTTTGGTTGGTGGTGTGCCGCAGGATTATTTTTTTTTTATGTAAAAAAAAATGTGCCGTTGCTCAAAAAAGGTTGAAAAACGCTGCGCTACCCAACCCCAGTTTAGATTTACTGTTTGATGTTTCAGGCGTTTGAGTTGGCAACGGGAGATTACCTGTTTGAACCGCATTCAGGAGAAGATTACACCAGAGACGAAGGTACTTCACCTAATAATACACAGTATAATACACAGTATAATACACAGGATAATACACAGTAATGCACTCAGCTCCAGAGAGTACTTCAGCAAAGGATTTTGACTTATTTGTGTTCAGATCACATCGCTCACGTCATCGAGCTGCTCGGACCGATTCCTCTGCCGTTCGCTTTGTCTGGCCGCTACTCCAGAGAGTACTTCAACAGGAGAGGTGAGACTGTCTGTCTGTCTGTCTGTCTGTCTGTCTGTTTTTATGGCCATTTCTGCCGTTATTGGATAAGAAAAGCTGACATATGAAAGGGGAGAGAGAGGGGGAAGACATGCAGGAAAACCATCACAGGTCGGACTCGAACTCTTGGTTGCTTTTTTTTTACATACTATACTATGACTTTTTTTTTTGACATACTATACTATGACTTTTTTTTTTACATACTTTACTATGACTTTACATACTATACTATGACTTAACATACTATACTCTGACTTTTTTTTTAACATACTATACTATGACTTTTTTTTTACATACTATACTATGACTTTTTTTTAACATACTATACTATGACTTTTTTTTTACATACTATACTATGACTTTTTTTTAACATACTATACTATGACTTTTTTTTTAACATACTATACTATGACTTTTTTTTTACATACTATACTATGACTACATACTATACTATGACTTTTTTTTTAACATACTATACTATGACTTTTTTTTTTACATACTATACTATGACTTTTTTTTTAACATACTATACTATGACTTTTTTTTTTTAACATACTATACTATGACTTTTTTTTTTTACATACTATACTATGACTTTTTTTTTACATACTATACTATGACTTTTTTTTTACATACTATACTATGACTTTTTTTTTTCCATACTATACTATGACTAACATACTATACTATGACTTTTTTTTTAACATACTATACTATGACTTTTTTTTTAACATACTATACTATGACTTTTTTTTTAACATACTATACTATGACTACATACTATACTATGACTAACATACTATACTATGACTTTTTTTTTCCGCCCTTTAATGATAGGACAGCTCAGACATGAAAGGAGAGAGAGACTTTGGACCTGGACCTTCTGCATCGAGGAATAAACCTCTATTAATGTGCGCCCGCTCTACCAACTGAGCTAACTGGCCACTACTATGACTTTTATTTTTTCGACATACTATACTATGACTTTTATTTTTTCGACATACTATACTATGACTTTATTTTTTCGACATATTATACTATGACTTTTTTATTTTTTCGACATATACTATGACTTTTTTATTTTTTCGACATATTATACTATGACTTTTTTATTTTTTCGACAAACTATACTATGATACTATGACTTTTTCCGACATACTATACTATGACTTTATTTTTTCGACATACTATACTATGACTTTTTCCGACATACTATACTATGACTTTTTTTGACATATTATATTATGACTTTTTTATTTTTTCGACATACTATAATATGACTTTTTTATTTTTTCGACAAACTATACTATGACTTTATTTTTTCGACATACTATACTATGACTTTTTTATTTTTTCGACATATTATATTATGACATATTTATTTTTTCGACATACTATACTATGACTTATTTTTTCGACATACTATGACTTTTTTTTTTTTTTTCGACATACTATAGTATGACTTTTTAAACAGCTTCTCCTGCCATCCTGTCTCCTGTGTCTACCTGTGTGATGTGTCTCAGGTGAGCTGCGCCACATCTCCAGCCTCAAGCCCTGGGCTCTGTTCGAGGTCCTGCTGGAGAAGTACGAGTGGCCGCTGGACCAGGCGGCGCAGTTCAGCGACTTCCTGTCCACCATGTTGGAGCTGCAGCCGGAGTGCAGAGCAACGGCAGCGCAGTGTCTGCAGCACGCATGGCTGCACACATAAACACACACAGAGACACACACACACACACACATAAACACACACACACAGAGACACACAGCTTATCACACACACACACACACACACACACACACGAACGCATAAACACACAGCTGATCACACACACACATAAACACACACAAACACACACAAACGCATAAACACACAGCTGATCACACACACACATAAACACACACAAACACACACAAACGCATAAACACACAGGTGATCACACATAAACACACAGCTGATCACACACACACATAAACACACAGCTGATCACACACACACATAAACACACACACACACACACAAACGCATAAACACACAGCTGATCACACACACACATAAACACACAGCTGATCACACACACACATAAACACACAGCTGATCTCACACAGACACACACAAACAAACACACACAGACACGCTGTGTTTAGGAGTGTTAGAAATCTCTGTGTTGATTTCCTGTGTCCCGTTCTGATAGTATGATGGATTGATTGATTGATTGGTTGATTGATTGGTTGATTGGTTGATTGATTTGAACTCAGTTTCTGTTTATTTCTGCTCTTTAAACTGTCGGTGATTTTCAGTTTTTCTGATTCTGCTGAATTCTGTCAGTTCCTTTTTTGACTTTTGGCTAAGTTGATATTGAACTGACTCTTTGCTTCTCTCCTTTTTATGAAACCTTCTCGTTTATTGATTATTGATCAGAGACTTCTAAGACTCCTAAACCCCCCCGATGAGTTGTGATATAGACGAGCACACTGTAGCGACCCTCTCACTGACTGATCACAGTATTGATCTCTGTAGCTCAACGTGAATCGCCTCTGACCTGTTCGCCTTGTTTCTATGTTCATATAATAAATTAATAAATAGTGCCTTGAAATGAGCCCCAACTCCGGCCCCTCCTCCAGTCACAGTGACATCACCAGTTTTTTTTTACACGTGTCCGTTTGTGTGGATCATTTCTTCTTCTGTGAAAATAAAGATGACTGAACGCTCGTCTGAGACATTTCCCTTGAACTCTGTCAAAGTACATCCTTATGATAATGTTGATATTTTGGGGTAGTACTTAAAGGTCCCATGACATGGTGCTCTTTGGATTCTTTTATATAGACCTTAGTGGTCCCCTAATACTGTATCTGAAGTCTCTTTTATATAGACCTTAGTGGTCCCCTAATACTGTATCTGAAGTCTCTTTTATATAGACCTTAGTGGTCCCCTAATACTGTATCTGAAGTCTCTTTTATATAGACCTTAGTGATCCCCTAATACTGTATCTGAAGTCTCTTTTATATAGACCTTAGTGGTCCCCTAATACTGTATCTGAAGTCTCTTTTATATAGACCTTAGTGGTCCCCTAATACTGTATCTGAAGTCTCTTTTATATAGACCTTAGTGGTCCCCTAATACTGTATCTGAAGTCTTTTATATAGACCTTAGTGGTCCCCTAATACTGTATCTGAAGTCTTTTATATAGACCTTAGTTGTCCCCTAATACTGTATCTGAAGTCTCTTTTATATAGACCTTAGTGGTCCCCTAATACTGTATCTGAAGTCTTTTATATAGACCTCAGTGGTCCCCTAATACTGTATCTGAAGTCTCTTTTATATAGACCTTAGTGGTCCCCTAATACTGTATCTGAAGTCTTTTATATAGACCTTAGTGGTCCCCTAATACTGTATCTGAAGTCTCTTTTATATAGACCTTAGTGGTCCCCTAATACTGTATCTGAAGTCTCTTTTATATAGACCTTAGTGGTCCTCTAATACTGTATCTGAAGTCTCTTTTATATAGACCTTAGTGGTCCCCCTAATACTGTATCTGAAGTCTCTTTTATATAGACCTTAGTGGTCCCCCTAATACTGTATCTGAAGTCTCTTTTATATAGACCTTAGTGGTCCCCCTAATACTGTATCTGAAGTCTCTTTTATATAGACCTTAGTGGTCCCCTAATACTGTATCTGAAGTCTCTTTTATATAGACCTTAGTGGTCCCCTAATACTGTATCTGTATCTGGCAAGGTGGGGGTGTGGCCTTGACCAACTGCCACTTTGCACTTCTGGGTGGGCAAAGCAGAGAAAGGGGAGGTAACCTTGCTACTTATGACCTCATAAAGAGAAGATTCCTGATTGGTCCATCTGAGCTTTCATTTTCCCAGGATACCCAGGGCTCGGTTTACACCTATCACCATTTCTAGCCACTGGGGAACCATAGGCAGGCTGGGGGAACTCATATTAATGTTAAAAAACCTCATAAAGTGGAATGTTTATGCCAAGAAGAAGTTTAGACTCAAGAAGGTTTTTCTGTGGTCTCGGACTCGCTGGTATTTGGACTTGTCTCGGCCACTGGTCTTGCCAAATGTGGCTTTTGGTCTCGACTGAGTCCAGGCGTCTTTTATTATGTTTATAATAATATTGGAGGGAAAGTGAAAGACCAATCACACACTAGATTATCTACACACGCCCTGTATCTGCGTGCTAACGTTAGTGCCATTCATTTTTCATTGATTCACACACACTGTACCAAACGAAGATGTCCGCCAATTCTGCCATAATCAAATTTGGTTACAGAAATCACAAATTTCACAGCACTGCACCTAAAAAGAAACAGACTGCAAATTCTGCAAAACAACCATTTTCTGAAACCTGTGGGACAACGTCAAACTTCGTAAGACACCTGCAGCGGCATCGTAAGACTTATTTTTTGTTATTTTTTTCTGTCCTGGACTCGGTCTCGACTAGTCCTGGTTTGGACTCCACAAAGGTGGTCTATGTAACCCTTTAGAGGTGGGGAACAGAAATGGATTACTCCATAACACGTGTCAAACTCAATGTCTGCGGGCCAAATCCGGCCCCTTGCAGAATATAATCCGGCCCGCATATCAATTTCGGTTCACAATAGCTTTTGGCCCACCTATAGTTGTGCGCCAAAACCAAAAACACGGGAAAGAGTTTTTTTTAACTGCAGTTACGCGACACTCAAAAGCAGAATTTGGCAGATTTGCCGACTTTGAGACTCAGAAATTCCATATTTATACCGAAAGATTGTTGTAAAAAAAAATGTGCTTGATTTGCTAAATTCTATGATGGCTAAGGAACATTTTTGTTGACTTATGTAGGGCTTTATGTAGACAAAAATGCAAAAAAAAAAAGTCAGCAAAGGTGACAAAAATGTGAAAAAAGGCGAAAATTTAAATAAAAAGGCGACAAAAACGTCTGAGAAAGCAATAAAGAAGTTGGGGGGGGAAAAAACATACAAAAATGACTACAGCACTACAGCGATGTCAAAATAGTGAGGTGAAGTAATACAGTCAAAGATATTTGACATTTTCGATTAAACAAAAGCACGTCAATAAACTCTCTACGTCTGGCCCTCGGTGTGATTCTTTTTTTCCAGTGTGGCCCTCTGGGAAAATGAGTTTGACACCCCTGTTCTATAAAATGATTAATTATGGCCAGTGGGATCAGAAGTTCTATGTTCGACTACGGAGCCCAGGATTAACCAAACAATACACCAGGAATGACTCAAACACAGTTATACTTTCTTTGAGAAACAAAATCGCTTCCCTTTTATTACATGGGTGGGAAGGATAGCCAAAAATATGAAAATTACACACTTTAAATTACACATCCATACAACATGCATGTGTAATTTCCCAGAGAGCCAGCAGAGTCTTTGTCAGGGTCTCACACACACACAGTCCCGTCCTTGAGGACAAGTTGAGTTTATCAGTTCATAACGCTCTTCATCTTCACTTCTTCTTCCTCACCACCGTCCAGCCGTCCTCTTCACCCTGCAGGAGGAGGAGGAGGAGGAGGAGGAGGAGGAGGATATTTAAGTAAAAAATAAAAAAATGCATTTGAATGCATCTGCCAATACATTTGCCAATTATCTTAAACTTAAAAAAATAATGCAGCAGAATGTTTTATGGACAGATTCTGCAACCTGAAGAAGATCAGATCACAGATCACCCTCCTCATTAACTGCTGAGTCAGATTGGTTTAAAGCCCCTCTAGTGACAAATGAGTGAAAGAGTGGCCACAACAGAGTACAACCAGACCTCAAAAGGATTGTGGGTAACAAAGACTGTCAGGTTTCCCACTGAGTCAACCTAATTAAGAAAAAATAAAAACCCTATGAAAACTGCTATGTATTCTGACTGTCATTAGATCTGGAAGTGCCTGTTGCTGTTGTAATGTGGACCTGCATGTGTTGTGTGGCTTTTTGCTATGGTGTGTGTTTTTTTGTGTCATAGTATAGTATGTCGAAAAAAGTAAAAAGCTCATAGTATGTCAAAAAATTTAAAAAAGTCATAGTATAGTATGTTGAAAAAAGTGAAAAAAATCATAGTATAGTAAATCAAAAAAATTTAAAAAGCCATAGTATAGTATGTCGAAAAAACCCAAAAGTCATAGTATAGTATGGTGAAAAAGTACAAAAAAAGTCATATTATAGTATGTCGAAAAAAATGAAAAAAGTCATAGTATAGTATGTCGAAAAAGTATAATAAAAAGTCATAGTATATTATGTTGAAAAAAAATTTAAAAAGTCATAGTACAGTATGTCGAAATTCTAACCTCATGACAATGTTGACTTGTGGCTATAAATGTCAACATTGAATAAAGTCATAGTATAGTATGTCGAAAAAAGAAAAAAAAGTCATAGTATAGTATGTCGAAAAAAAAAAAAAAAGTCATAGTATATTATGTTGAAAAAAATAAAAAAAGTCATAGTATAGTATGTTGAAAAAAAATGTAAAAGTCATAGTATAGTATGTTGAACAAAATTAAAAAAGTCATAGTAGAGTATGTTGAAAAAAGTCATAGTATAGTATTTGAAAAAACCCCAAAAAAGTCATAGTATATCGAAAAAGTAAAAAGTAATAGCATCATATGTCAAAAACAGTCAAAAAAGTAATAATAAGTCCCAAAAAAGTCATAGTATATTATGTCAAAATTCTGACCTCATGACAATGTTGACATTTTGATTTTGGCTATCCACCATACAACATGCATGTGTAATTTCCCAGAGAGCCAGCAGACGGTCGTTCCAGCAGCTTTAATATCCAACCAACCACAGACAGCAGATTGAGTCTGGATTCATGGAGCTTCTCCCTTCAGGCTGCACACAGCTTACAGCCATTAAAAACACTCTGGGGGAGTCTTTGTCAGGGTCTCACACACACACACAGTCCCATCCTTGAGGACAAGCTGAGTTTATCAGTTCATAACGCTCTTCATCTTCACTTCTTCTTCCTCACCACCGTCCAGCCGTCCTCTTCACCCTGCGGAGGAGGAGGAGGAGGAAGAGGAGGAGGAGGAGGATCTGTCCTGCTGACTGATGGACCGGACGACTCACACTCCATCATCTGAGCACACAACACACATTTTACTATATGCAAATAACCAGGAGTCAGGAGTCATGGGGCTGATAGCTGTGGGTTGTAGTATTATAATAAGGAAAGTAGCTGCAGCTGTCTCATAAACACAGCAGGGAAGTAGAGGTTTAAGGCTGAAAGGTTAGTTTAGTATGTCGAATAAAGTCAATAAAGTCATACTATAGGATGTCGAATAAAGTCATAGTATAGTATTACGAAAAAAGTCAAAAGTCATAGTATAGTATGTCATAAAAAGTAAAAAAAAATCATAGTAGAGTATGTCATAAAAAGTAAAAAAAATCATAGTAGAGTATGTCATAAAAAGTAAAAAAAAAAATCATAGTAGAGTATGTCATGTCTATGTTGCATCTTCAAAAGTAACACTGAATTTGAAACAGCACATTGTAATTTCTGCATCTATTATCAAAGTATTTATTAGTAACACAGTGGAAATTAGTAGAAATGTGAATATTTGGTTAGCATGTTGATTTACGGTGTGTGCCCCTAAATTTTCTGGTTGCGCGCCTAAAATTTTCGGTTGGGGGCCACTGTGCTCCTAGTGAAAAAATCTGGAGCCCTGGTAGAGTATGTCATAAAAAGTTAAAAAAAAATCATATTATAGTATGTCGAAAAAAGTCATAGTATAGTATTTCGAAAAAAAAGTCATAGTATGTCATAAAAAGTGAAAAAAGTCATAGTATAGTATGTCAAAAAAACCAAAAAGTCATAGTATAGTATGTCGAAAAAAATGAAAAAAAAGTCATAGTATAGGATGTCGACTAAAATCATAGTATAGTATGTCGAAAAACGTCAAAAAAGTCCCAATACACCATGATATCATCCCACTATACTTTGACATCACACTACATACTATACAGTACTATACAGTACTATACAGTACTGTATAGTACTATATAGTACTGTATAGTACTATATAGTACTATACAGTACTGGGACTTTTCTTTTTACAACAATCAAAGTTGCAGGACTTCCCAACACACCACAAGATAAACTACATCAGGACCTCCCGCTCCACTCTGGGCCAGGTGAGACGTACCTGTGTTCCATCATCATCATCATCATCATCTTCTTCTTCCGCGGCGGTGACCTTTGCCCTCTGACTCTTCTTCTGCGTGAGGGTGGTGATGGTGTGTCTGAGGGGCTGCAGCGCCCCCTGCTGCCACTGGCCGAACATCTGCATCAGACTGTCGCACATCTGGAAGTACAAACAGGTTAGAGGTAGGGCTGGGCAATATGGCCTAAAAATAAAATCCCAGATTTTTTCAAAAATAATCCGATTTAAGATTTAAATCAATTTTTTTTTCTCCCTCTACTTAAAATCAATCTGCAGATGACAAATAAATTGTTCAAAACAAGTTTTATTTTTGTTTTGACTCATACACACACACACACACACGGGGCATGTATACCATTATGATTATTCATGCCAATTTTGTGGAAATATAAATTGGTTTGAGTGTTTTCCCTACCCTAAATTTTATTTTAATTTTTTTGGGGGTGGGGTTATATATTCAACAACAAAACGGATGCGTGAGATAAAGCGGTTTTCACACATAGCCTACAGGTAATTCACTTCTCGTTCCTCGCTAAAAGTTCAAATCATTTTAACGTTATTGCGCAACCTTGCCCCTATTTCCACCTGTAGCTGAGTAACGTACGTTAACATCCCATGATGGTGTGTTGAATGTAGCATACCTGTAGCAAGCTCCTCCGTAGCGATAAAAACAAACGTCGAAGCGGAGCTCCGTGCTACAGAGCGCCGATTGCAAGTTGTTTAAGCCGCTACAGACCTCCGTCACAGCTCGGTCGTATCAGCGGGCTTTTAGTAGACGTGTTGAGCTGCAAAAGAGTTTCTCAACACCGCCTCTGGTGCCCCGCAGGGTGCTCCTTCAGGTCAGCGGCAGCTGGTGGTTCAGTTACCGAGAATAGGGTGACTCTCAGCCGGGGACAGTGCACCGCGAGCGGCCGGTCATTTCGGCGGAGATTAAGGATAAGTAAGTAATGAAACGACTGGTTAAGAACATAATTGTTAGTCCCTGTCGCTGCCATGTTGTTTGTGTATCTCTGTGGCAAACGCGCGGGGGGAGGGATGAGCCCGTTCGGAGCTACGGGAGCCCAGAGGAGTTAAGGATGTTAATGAGAAAATCGATTTTTCATTTAAACAAATCCACGTTAGCTACACATTTGAGTTAATCGATAAAATCGATTTATCGCCCAGCCCTAGTTAGAGGTAGGGGTGGGGGGGAAAAAATAGATACAGCATACTATCGCAATATTTTCCGTGGCAATACTGTATCGATACACAGACGCCTAGTATCGATCTTTTATTATATACGTGTTGGTCAGTTTGTCTGCTTGACAATCACATTTTGCAGCAATAAAAGTAAAGTGAGATGAACAAACAGAGAAATGTATCTTTTTAGATAAAACAGATGTTGACAAAGTTTTCTTTTGGGGACATCATTTGAAGTTGGAAAAAAGGTAATAAATTGCAATATATCGCAGAATATTGCAATAACTTTAAAATCGCAATAATATTGTATCGTGACATGAGTATCGTGATGATATCGTATCGTGAGGCCTCTGGTGATTCCCGCTCCTAGTTAGAGGTAGATTAATCGGCACCGATAGTTGATTGGTTGAACTATTGTTATCGGCAAAAATCCATACCGATAGTTTTTCCTGGTTGCGTCTTTTGCTGGAGCGGCTGAGAAGTGTGCGCTGTCATTCATTACACGGTACCGAGAGCTGAGAAGGGTCTGCTGGCCTCTAGAGGCTCTTTCTAGCCTTTACATCATGCATTACAACAGCTCCTCTAGAGGGCTCTTTCTAGCCTTTACATCATGCATTACTATAGCTCCTCTAGAGGCTCTTTCTAGCCTTTACACCATGCATTACTATAGCTCCTCTAGAGGGTCTTTCTAGCCTTTACATCATGCATTACAACAGCTCCTCTAGAGGGTCTTTCTAGCCTTTACATCATGCATTACAACAGCTCCTCTATAGGCTCTTTCTAGCCTTTACATCATGCATTACTATAGCTCCTCTAGAGGCTCTTTCTAGCCTTTACATCATGCATTACTATAGCTCCTCTAGAGGCTCTTTCTAGCCTTTACATCATGCATTACAACAGCTCCTCTAGAGGCTCTTTCTAGCCTTTACATCATGCATTACAACAGCTCCTCTAGAGGGCTCTTTCTAGCCTTTACATCATGCATTACAACAGCTCCTCTAGAGGGCTCTTTCTAGCCTTTACATCATGCATTACAATAGCTCCTCTAGAGGCTCTTTCTAGCCTTTACAGCTGATCTTCTATCCAGACTGGAACTTGGGCCTTTTTTCGGGGTTGTTGAGCTTTAAATCCAAACTGTTACATCCAAGATTTATCCACCTGATGTCCATAATTCATCACGTTTTCGGTCATTTCTGCCGCTAACTCCGTGCCATCCATTGACAGTAGGTGCTACCGACAAGGGAATCTCCCATGATGCCTTTGTTTATGTTTTCAACCAATGGGAACGCAGGTCCGTCACACATTACGCCTTATATGGGCATCCAAGCGAGAACAGAGAGTATATAGTGGGAAAGATAGATCCCTCCAGGTCAGAGATCGTCTGTTACCGCTCTAAACCGACAGTTTAACTGTTTTTATTTGTTATTTATTACTTTTTGTTTCAGTTTGAATGAATGTCTTTTATTGACTTAAATATTTATATTTATTTCATTTAGCATGTTTTCATGGTTCAATACAGTTTTTTTATTTTTATAATAAAGTTCAGCACTGTTTTTC
Source organism: Perca schrenkii (assembly GCA_025617405.1). Taxonomy (NCBI): domain Eukaryota; kingdom Metazoa; phylum Chordata; class Actinopteri; order Perciformes; family Percidae; genus Perca; species Perca schrenkii. Next base: position 3,765,422 of record CM046793.1, read on the forward strand.
TTGGAGTGTCATGTTTGTTTTTATCCAGTATGAATTCTAAATACTATCGGTCGATTAATCGGTTATCGGCAAATACGGCCCAACCTAGCCCATCGGTACCGCTAAAATCCACTATCGGTCGACCTCTAATACAGGTGCACGCGGGTCAACATCACGCGTCGTCCTGCTCCTCTTTATTTTTTAATCTGGCGGTAATTTTACGTTCTGTCGGCCTCTCGGCACCGGCAGCTAACCACCCACCAAAAGCAAGTTTTTCCTCACCACTGTCACACTAAATAGGTCTATATAAAAGAGACTTCAGATACAGTATTAGAGGGACCACTAAGGTCTATATAAAAGAGACTTCAGATACAGTATTAGGGGACCACTAAGGTCTATATAAAAGAGACTTCAGATACAGTATTAGAGGACTACTAAGGTCTATATAAAAGAGACTTCAGATACAGTATTAGAGGGACCACTAAGGTCTATATAAAAGAGACTTCAGATACAGTATTAGGGGACCACTAAGGTCTATATAAAAGAGACTTCAGATACAGTATTAGGGGACCACTAAGGTCTATATAAAAGAGACTTCAGATACAGTATTAGGGGACCACTAAGGTCTATATAAAAGAGACTTCAGATACAGTATTAGGGGACCACTAAGGTCTATATAAAAGAGACTTCAGATACAGTATTAGGGGGACCACTAAGGTCTATATAAAAGAGACTTCAGATACAGTATTAGGGGACCACTAAGGTCTATATAAAAGAGAGTTCAGATACAGTATTAGGGGACCACTAAGGTCTATATAAAAGAGACTTCAGATACAGTATTAGGGGACCACTAAGGTCTATATAAAAGAGACTTCAGATACAGTATTAGGGGACCACTAAGGTCTATATAAAAGAGACTTCAGATACAGTATTAGGGGACCACTAAGGTCTATATAAAAGAGACTTCAGATACAGTATTAGGGGGACCACTAAGGTCTATATAAAAGAGACTTCAGATACAGTATTAGGGGACCACTAAGGTCTATATAAAAGAGACTTCAGATACAGTATTAGGGGGACCACTAAGGTCTATATAAAAGAGACTTCAGATACAGTATTAGGGGACCACTAAAGGTCTATATAAAAAGAGACTTCAGATACAGTATTAGGGGGACCACTAAGGTCTATATAAAAGAGACTTCAGATACAGTATTAGGGGACCACTAAGGTCTATATAAAAGA
>CM046793.1:3774142-3784142 GCA_025617405.1 Perca schrenkii
CAGGGTGACCCCTGGTCTAATGTCATGTACAGCAGGGTGACCCCTGGTCTAATGTCATGTACAGCAGGGTGACCCCTGGTCTAATGTCATGTACAGCAGGGTGACCCCTGGTCTAATGTCATGTACAGCAGGGTGACCCCTGGTCATGTACAGCAGGGTGACCCTGGTCTAATGTCATGTACAGCAGGGTGACCCCTGGTCTAATGTCATGTACAGCAGGGTGACCCCTGGTCTAATGTCATGTACAGCAGGGTGACCCCTGGTCTAATGTCATGTACAGCAGGGTGACCCCTGGTACAGCAGGGTGACCCTGGTCTAATGTCATGTACAGCAGGGTGACCCCTGGTCTAATGTCATGTACAGCAGGGTGACCCCTGGTCTAATGTCATGTACAGCAGGGTGACCCCTGGTCTAATGTCATGTACAGCAGGGTGACCCCTGGTCTAATGTCATGTACAGCAGGGTGACCCCTGGTCTAATGTCATGTACAGCAGGGTGACCCCTGGTACAGCAGGGTGACCCCTGGTCTAATGTCATGTACAGCAGGGTGACCCCTGGTCTAATGTCATGTACAGCAGGGTGACCCCTGGTCTAATGTCATGTACAGCAGGGTGACCCCTGGTCTAATGTCATGTACAGCAGGGTGACCCCTGGTCTAATGTCATGTACAGCAGGGTGACCCCTGGTCTAATGTCATGTACAGCAGGGTGACCCCTGGTCTAATGTCATGTACAGCAGGGTGACCCCTGGTCTAATGTCATGTACAGCAGGGTGACCCCTGGTCTAATGTCATGTACAGCAGGGTGACCCCTGGTCTAATGTCATGTACAGCAGGGTGACCCCTGGTCTAATGTCATGTACAGCAGGGTGACCCTGGTCTAATGTCATGTACAGCAGGGTGACCCCTGGTCTAATGTCATGTACAGCAGGGTGACCCCTGGTCTAATGTCATGTACAGCAGGGTGACCCCTGGTCTAATGTCATGTACAGCAGGGTGACCCCTGGTCTAATGTCATGTACAGCAGGGTGACCCCTGGTCTAATGTCATGTACAGCAGGGTGACCCCTGGTACAGCAGGGTGACCCTGGTCTAATGTCATGTACAGCAGGGTGACCCCTGGTCTAATGTCATGTACAGCAGGGTGACCCCTGGTCTAATGTCATGTACAGCAGGGTGACCCCTGGTACAGCAGGGTGACCCTGGTCTAATGTCATGTACAGCAGGGTGACCCCTGGTCTAATGTCATGTACAGCAGGGTGACCCCTGGTCTAATGTCATGTACAGCAGGGTGACGTTAACCATCCTCAGCAGTAGTAGCCTAATCACGGCCGCGGTCAGCTCATCTTCCTCCGGCCGCTTTTCTTCGTCCCGGTCGGTGACAGGTTCACCATATCTCTCAGTCTCATTTACAGGTTGTGATAAAGTCTCCACGCCTTGACGTTAAGGGAGTAAAAACTATCCATTGCTAGCATTAAAATCACTTCTCTAATCCTAACGGCTCCAAATATTGAACTCTTCTTCTTCTGTGTGAATACGTTACTGCGGAAGTAAGGTCAAAAGTTCAATGTGTGCTGCGGTGCTGCACCCTTTGGCCGAATACGATCACCTGTGTTTTTTTAGCCTAAAAATAATCGGTTTGTTTTATTAATGTATTTATTCATTTTCCAAATCTAAATTATACTATTTACACATTAGCGATTTTTAATTTATTTATAAATAAACCACAGCAATTTCTTGGGGGTGCTAAGTGATAGGTTGGATATTTCAGCCTACATGTTTCAAATGTATTTTATATCTTGTATGTAGGGTACCACACAAGAAGGCTAGTCTGGGGACAACCTTCACCCACAAGAATGTGTAAATCTATTATGAGTTTGGGTACAACTTCCACACAGAGTAATTGGAGCCAGGAATGTGGGAGAATCTATTAGGAGCACGTGCCATAAAAGGTGTAGTTTGAGAGTAAAACTTGTTCACTGAAATAGATGTCTCATGCTGTGTAAGCACAAAAAGTGTTTAAAAGGTATTCACTGTGATGTATATGGGGTTCATCCTTGGGCAGACGTGTTGTATGCTCATGGTTGTTCCAGTGTCACGAAAGTTTGTTCACTGTTTGAATAAAGCTGCACTTGATTTGTAATCATCGGACTGGTCGTCATCTTTGAGGTCTCCCAATATCATTTCTAAATCATCACCCGATATCACTAAGGGGGTGCTATGGCAATCCTAGGGGTAGCTAAAACACACCCTAGCCCCTCCCTGGCGCCGCCTCTGAATACATTAGCCCTATTTTGACGTTATTATGTAAATAAAATGTAAAATAAAAAAGTAATAAAAGAAAACTGGTTAGTTCATAATTAAATAATTTCAACAAGTGTTGTGACGTGTGACGTCAGGACGCTCCAGCAGGAGGCAGCAGCTGATCTCACATCTCACCGCATGGTGCAGCCGCCACGGAGTAACTGCTGTTTTGGGAAGTTTAAAGGTCCGGTGTGTAACGTGTTTAGTTGTTCATTATCAAAATCTGTGTTGCCCGTTTCACCAACTTGTCCTTTTTCATGAATATTTACCTCCACCATCAACTCCAGGTATTCCTTTTGGCTGGAAATGTAACATTTGCATGAACTGGGGTAGACGCTCCATCTAGAAATACGTTAGAGACATACAGAACATACTGCTCCACCTTTGTGTGTGTGTGTGTGTGTGTGTGTGTGTGTGTGTGTGTGTAAGAGACATACAGGACATACTGCTCCACCTTTGTCTGTGTGTGTGTGTGTGTGTGTGTGTGTGTGTGTGTGTGTGTGTGTGTGTGTGTGTGTGTTTGTGTGTGTGTGTGTGTGTGTGTGTGTGTGTGTGTGTGTGTGTGTGTGTGTCTGTGTGTGTGTGTGTGTGTGTCTGTGTGTGTGTGTGTGTGTGTGTGTGTGTGTGTGTGTGTGTAAGAGACATACAGGACTACTGCTCCGCCTTTGTGTGTGTGTGTGTGTGTGTGTGTGTGTGTGTGTGTGTGTGTGTGTGTGTAAGGTCCAGGTACCGTTCGTTCATTTGTTTTTGCTGTCACATATGAAATCGAAAAAACAAGAAAACAACTCCTTTTTCCGTTTTTCCGTTTTTTTAGAAAAACGAAAAAACGAAATTATGACTTGATTTTTGGTTTTCCCGTTCTTGCACGGAAATCAGAAAAAACACTTGATATTCCGATTTTCCCCTGTGGGTGGTGCTAAATCTGATTGGCAGGATATGCATTCATTGTTTTTCAAATTAAGAGTTTACCCACACTGTATTTGTTAGCCTGTAAAATTAATAGTCTATATGTAAAATAAATAGTCTATATGCATGCTTTTTGTCACCCAATTATTTGGCTTAACTGACTGAAAGTAATCTATTGAAATAGCCTAAATGTAAACATGTTCACACATTGACAGACAAAAGGCACAATCTATTTTTGTAGGAGAGGGGAAGACCCATTTCATCCTGTTGTGTCCAAAGTCATGTTAAACAATTGTTTGTTCCCAGTCAAAATTAGATAGATTTATAGATAGATAGATAGATAGATAGATAGATAGATAGATAGATACGATACATACATACATACATACATACATACATACATACATACATACATACATACATACATACATACATACTTTATTGATCCCCAAGGGGAAATTCAAGGTCCCAGTAGCTTAAAGACATCACACACAACATGCACATACATCACTAACAGGATCATAAAAAAAGCAACTCCACATGAATAGCATGGACAATGAAATTAAAAATTCTAAATAAATGAAAAAATAATAATACTAAATAAATAAAAAAATCCAATGAAAAATCCACATGACTGTACTAAGGGATGTATAAGCATGAGACGCCTCTGAGACTGACCCTGTGATTCAGTATGAGAGTGTGTGTCATGGTGGTAGTGCAAATAGGTCCAATAGTGCAAGGATAAAGTCTAGAGACCAGCATTAAATATGGACAAAATAAGTGATCAAAAGTCAATATTAGAGGTTTTGAAGTAAAGGGGTTACAGCCATTGTTCATGTATTAAGTTATGTTAGACCTCAGTCCAGGCTGGCGGGAGGAGGGAGGGAGGGATTGTGCATATATGGGCTAATATAGCCAGTAAACAGTAAACAGTGGGCCAGTGGACAGTCAGTACATAACTGTTGTTATAGGAGGTAGTGGAAGTGGTGCAGAGGGAGGAGAGGCAGACAGACTATACAGAGAAGTCTCTCTTCTCTCCTCTTTAGTGAAGCATTGTAGAGTTGTATGGCCCTGGGGACAAATTACTTTCTCAGTCTGTCATGACTGACAAAATGACCGTTCCATTAATACTCATATACCAATTTAAATAATACATTTATACTTTGTTTTAGATGTTTTTATTAACTTAAATTCTTATCCATCCATCCATCCATCTTCGTCCGCTTATCCGGTGTCGGGTCGCGGGGGAGGAGCTCCAGCAGGGGGGCCCCCAAACTTCCCTTTCCCGAGCAACATTAACCAGCTCCGACTGGGGGATCCCGAGGCGTTCCCAGGCCAGGTTGGAGATATAATCCCTCCACCTAGTCCTGGGTCTTCCCGAGGCCTCCGCCCAGCTGGACGTGCCTGGAACACCTCCCTAGGGAGGCGCCCAGGGGGCATCCTTACCAGATGCCCGAACCACCTCAACTGGCTCCTTTCGACGCAAAGGAGCAGCGGCTCTACTCCGAGCTCCTCACGGATGACTGAGCTTCACCCTATCTCTAAGGGAGACGCCAGCCACCCTCCTGAGGAAACCCATTTCGGCCGCTTGTACCCTGGATCTCGTTCTTTCGGTCATGACCCAGCCTTCATGACCATAGGTGAGGGTAGGAACAAAAACTGACCGGTAGATCGAGAGCTTTGCCTTCTGGCTCAGCTCTCTTTTCGTCACAACGGTGCGATAGATGGAATGTAATACCGCACCCGCTGCGCCGATTCTCCGACCAATCTCCCGCTCCATTGTCCCCTCACTCGCGAACAAAACCCCAAGGTACTTGAACTCCTTCACTTGGGGTAAGGACTCATTCCCTACCTGGAGAAGGCATTCCATCGGTTTCCTGCTGAGAACCATGGCCTCCGATTTAGAGGTGCTGATCCTCATCCCAACCGCTTCACACTCGGCTGCGAACCGATCCAGTGAGTGCTGAAGGTCACAGGCCGATGATGCCATCAGGACCACATCATCTGCAAAGAGCAGCGATGAGATCCCCCAGCCCACCGAACTGCAACCCCTCCCTCATCCCGACTACGCCTCGATATCCTGTCCATAAATATTACAAACAGGATTGGTGACAAAGCGCAGCCCTGGCGGAGGCCAACCCTCACCCGAAATAAGTCCGACTTACTGCCGAGAACCCGGACACAACTCTCACTTTGGTCGTACAGAGATTGGATGGCCCTGAGTAGAGACCCCCTCACCCCATACTCCCGCAGCACCTCCCACAGTATCTCCCGGGGGACCCGGTCATACGCCTTCTCCAAATCCACAAAACACATGTAGACCGGTTGGGCATACTCCCAGGCCCCCTCCAGGATCCTTGCGAGAGTAAAGAGCTGGTCCGTTGTTCCACGACCAGGACGGAATCCGCATTGTTCCTCTTCAATCTGAGGTTCGACTATCGGCCGAACCCTCCTTTCCAGCACCTTGGAGTAGACTTTACCAGGGAGGCTGAGAAGTGTGATACCCCTGTAATTGGCACACACCCTCTGGTCCCCCTTTTTAAAAAGGGGAACCACCACCCCAGTCTGCCACTCCTTTGGCACTGTTCCAGACCTCCACGCGATGTTGAAGAGACGTGTCAACCAGGACAGCCCCTCCACACCCAGAGCCTTGAGCATTTCCGGACGGATCTCATCAATCCCAGGGGCTTTGCCACTGTGTAGTTGTTTGACCACATCAGTGACCTCCGCCTGGGAAATCGACGACAATCCCCCGTCATCCTCCAGCTCTGCCTCTAACATAGAGGGCGATTAGTCGGATTCAGGAGTTCCTCAAAGTGCTCCTTCCACCGCCCTATTACCTCCTCAGTTGAGGTCGACAGTGTCCCATCCTTACTGTACACAGCTTGGATGGTTCCCCGCTTCCCCTCCTGAGGTGGCGAACAGTTTTCCAGAAGCACTTTGGTGCCGACCGAAAGTCCTTCTCCATGTCTTCTCCGAACTTCTCCCACACCCGCTGCTTTGCCTCTTTCACGGCAGAGGCTGCAGCCCTTCGGGCCCTTCGGTACCCTGCAACTGCCTCCGGAGTCCTCTGGGATAACATATCCCGGAAAGACTCCTTCTTCAGTCGGACGGCTTCCCTGACCACCAGTGTCCACCACGGTGTTCGTGGGTTACCGCCCCTTGAGGCACCTAAGACCCTAAGACCACAGCTCCCCGCCGCAGCTTCAGCAATGGAAACTTTGAACATTGTCCACTCGGGTTCAATGCCCCCAGCCTCCACAGGGATGCACGAAAAGCTCCGCTGGAGGTGCGAGTTGAAAGTCCGTTGGACAGGGGCCTCCTCCAGACGTTCCCAATTTACCCGCACTACACGTTTGGGCTTACCAGGTCTGTCCAGAGTCTTCCCCCACCCCCTGACCCAACTCACCACCAGATGGTGATCGGTTGACAGCTCTGCCCCCTCTTCACCCGAGTGTCCAAAACATACGGCCTCAGATCAGATGAAACGATTATAAAATCGATCATTGACCTTCGGCCTAGGGTGCTCTGGTACCAGGTACACTTATGAGCATCCCTATAGTTCGAACATGGTGTTTGTTATAGACAATCCATGACTAGCACAGAAGTCCAACAACAAACAACCACTCTGGTTTAGATCAGGGAGGCCGTTCCTCCCAATCACGCTCTCCATGTGTCTCCATCATTGCCCACGTGCGCGTTGAAGTCCCCCCAGCAGAACAATGGAGTCCCCCACTGGCGCCCCCATGCAGGACTCCACTCAAGGTCTCCAAGAAGGCCGAATACTCCGAACTCCTGTTTGGTGCATATGCACAAACAACAGTCAGAGTTTTCCCCCCCACCACCCGCAGGCGTAGGGAGGCGACCCTCTCGTCCCACCGGGGTAAACTGCAACGTAGCGGCGCTAGCCGGGGGCTTGTTAGTATCCCCACACCCGCCCGGCGCCGCACACCCTGAGCAACTCCGGAGAAGAAAAAGAGTCCAACCCCTATCCAGGAGTACGGTTCCAGAACCGAGACTATGCGTAGAGGTAAGCCCCCACCAGATCTAACCGGTAGCGCTCCACCTCCCGCACCAGTTCCGGCTCCTTCCCCCACAGAGAGGTGACGCCCACGTCCCCCAAAGCCAGCGTCTGCTGCCCGGGTCTGGTCCGCCGAGGCCCCCTGACCTTCACTGCCACCCATGTGGCAGCGCACCCGACCCCCAGCGGTTCCTCCCACAGGTGGTGGGCCCATGGGATGGAGACAGAGGTGCCACGTAGCTTGTTCGGGCTGTGCCCGGCCGGGCTCCGTGGCAAACCCGGCCACCAGGCGCGCCGAAGAGCCCTCCGTCTGGGCCTGGCTCCAGACGGGGGGCCCCGGGCTTCCTCCGGGCAGGGTCACTCCATCCCTTCCTCGTTCTATCATGGGGTTTTTGAACCATTCTTTGTCTGGCCCCTCACCTGAGACCACTTTGCCTTGGGAGACCCTACCAGGAGCACAAAGCTCCAGACAACACAGCCCTCAGGTTCACAGAGACACCCAAACCTCTCCACCACGATAAGGTGATGGTTCACGGAGAGGACTTAAATTCTTATGAATAATACAATTGTTTTGTCTATTTGTTATTTATGGCCTGTATGCCTCATTGATCTGATCTTATACTGTACATCTTAAATTCGATCGAGAACTAAAAAACATAACTGCTGGATTAATTTGACGATAATAAATAACCAGATGAAACATAGTATACTGTTTATCACAGATTACTTTGGGCCAAAGTTACCAAGGACATTTGTTAAGAAACCATTTAAAAATGTATACATTCACATACAGTAACACCTGTCAAAAGTAAGAGATTTTATCTGTCACTTTGGAAAAAGAGAGAGACTCTGAGGAAATGTTAGTGTAAAAGGCGTGAAAAAAGCAGGGAAATATTTAAAAAATATTAAAAATAATAAAATGATCTAAAGGAGTGCCATGTCTTTTTGGTACATGATAAAGTATCTGCATTCAGGAAAAAGTTGGACTGTGTTGGGCTTGCGTGGAACAGGGCTCAGTCCCTGTGCGATTTGTACCACGCATGTGTTGAAACACTTGACGACCAACAGCAACCAAACATCACAACTTTATTTTTTAATTAAATCTTTCTTATACAATAGTCATACAAACAATCAAGACTAATAACCATAGACTGTATATTATTAATGCGATGAAATGTAAATGTACATAAGTGTCCTTTCGAAGACGGAATGACAGCTCTTCCAACGACCACTGCTGTATACCACTATAGTAGCTACATGCTAACAGCAGTACACATGTCATCTTAGCTGGCAGTGTTGTTAAATTCTCCCAAATTCCGGGTCACATTCCTGCTGAAACATGTCCGATTGTGTAGTGTTTGGTTCAGAACCCTTTATCTTTGACCTTAGAAAGTGCTGCTTCGTTCCACTACAATCTTACGTTAGCATTCTCTATTGTAACTATTATGTAGCTGTACGCTAACGCATTAAAGTCATTTGTCCCCAGGGCCATACAACTCTACAATGCTTCACTAAAGAGAAGAGGAGAGAGAGACTTCTCTGCATAGTCTGTCTGCCTCTCCTCCCTCTGCACCACTTCCACTACCTCCTATAACAACAGTTATGTACTGACTGTCCACTGGCCCACTGTTTACTGATTACTGGCTAAAATTTTGTTTTTCCTAATCAGATTTTTTTGTGATTCCATACCTGTTTAAGGTTAAAAAAACATCTTACAATTTAATTTTTTTTGTTTTTATTTATTTAAAGAATGTCCACTGTAGTGGACAACAGGATCATTTGAGTACGAAAACAGACAAATTTGGTAGATGTGGAGTCATTATTTACATGAAGATAGTCCTGATGTGTCCACTATAATTGACATTCATAAAATGGCAAATTTTTCAAAAGATACGTAATGTAGTTTCTATCAGAACTCAATATATGATTCCTAACACCTTAATGAACAAGAAAATATATGATTATCATAGTAACAAAACCATAGACAAACAATATTTGACTCATCTCTTATCTTTCCATAAAATGTGCTTGTTCCTTTTGGATTGAAAGATAGAGGCGGTTCCCCGGGCCTCCCAGCCAATCAAATAACACATCAGTGAAAAGCCCAGGATGTCCTCTGTACAGTACATCAGGAATTAAGAGACTTGCACAAAAGATTCCAAGGAGAGGAATGAAACTCAAATGTCCACTACAGTGGACAGAAGTCAATGGGCTGGGTCTCAGGAGGTTAATAGCCCATATATGCACAATCCCTCCCTCCCTCCTCCTGCCAGCCTGGACTGAGGTCTAACATAACTTAATACATGAACAATGGCTGTAACCCTATTACTTCAAACTTCTAATATTGACTTTTGATCTCTTATTTTGTCCATATTTAATGCTGGTCTCTAGACCTTATCCTTGCACTATTGGACCTATTTGCACTACCACCATGACACACACTCTCATACTGAATCACAGGGTCAGTCCCTGCCCTATCTATCTATCTATCTATCTATCTATCCTACAAAAATAGATTGTGCCTTTTGTCTGTCAATGTGTGAACATGTTTACATTTAGGCTATTTCAATAGATTTTTTCAGTCAGTTAAGCCAAATAATTGGGTGACAAAAAGCATGCATATAGACTATTAATTTTGCATATAGACTATTAATTTTACAGGCTAACAAATACAGTGTAGGTAAACTCTTAATTTGAAAAACAATGAATGCATATCCTGCCAATCAGATTTAGCACCACCCACAGGGGAAAATCGGAATATCAAGTGTTTTT
>CM046793.1:3789142-3801642 GCA_025617405.1 Perca schrenkii
TGTGTGTGTGTGTAGTGTGTGTGTGTGTGTGTGTGTATGTTTTAGTGTGTGTGTGTGAGTGAGTGTGTGTATGTTTTAGTGTGTGTGAGTGTGTGTGTATGTTTTAGTGTGTGTGTGTGTGTGAGTGTGTGTGTATGTTTTAGTGTGTGTGTGTGTGTGTGTCTACGTGGAGACCCCTCTACGTAGACACCGTGGCCTGACGTGCACCTCTCGAAAACTGTAACTTCACGTCTAGACGACGCACGTCTCTCGGCCGTGGCGTGGTAGTGTTGCATTTCCCCCCCGACTCCTATCCTGGTTCTCCTTCTCCATCAACACCATGAGATCAAGGAGAGGGTTAACTTCTCCACCATGGTCAGAAAGAACACTTTGGTTCTCTCACTAGGACTCTAGAGTCACTACTCACTCTGAAGATAATCACCATCACTCTCTCACTCACTCTACAACACACACACACACACACACACACAGGTTTTTGGCACTATTTTTGTGGGGACCTGTCATTGACATAATGCATTCCCTAGCCCCTTACCTTAACCTTAACCATCACAACTAAATGCCTAACCTTAACCCTTACCCTCACCTTAACCATCACAACTAAATGCCTAACCTTAACCCTTACCCTAACCTTAACCATAACAACTAAATGCCTAACCTTAACCCTTACCCTCACCTTAACCATCACAACTAAATGCCTAACCTTAACCCTTACCCTCACCTTAACCATCACAACTAAATGCCTAACCTTAACCCTTACCCTCACCTTAACCATCACAACTAAATGCCTAACCTTAACCCTTACCTTAACCCTAACCATAGCCTAATTCTAACCCTAATCCTAAAACCAAGTCTTAACCCTCAAACAGCCCTTTAAACTTGTGGGGTCCAGCATTTTGGCCCCACAAAGCTGTTGGGACCCCACAAGGATAATGGACTCCCAGTTTTTGGACCCCACGAATATAGTTAAACAAGCTCACACACACATACACACACACACACACACACACACACACACACACACACACACACACACACACACACACATAACCTTAAGTCTATATCCTTCGCGTTCCACTTCCGGGATTGCTTCGCTGGATGTCCCGTCTCCTTCCTCTGTCTCTGTGTTGGGGTTTCTAACCTCCGGCTGATTTGAGAGGACTATGGTTAAAGGGAAATTTCACCGCTGGAAAGCTGAATATATCTTTAAATTGGGTCACTTATGTAGTAGAAATGTGAAAATAAAATTGAAATTGGTGCCTTCTGGGCCAAGATAAGACAGAAAATGTGTTTTTGGCTCATATGGATGAAAGACACCAAATCCCAGAATGCACTTGCTTTGCTGCTGTATGAGGCCACTCCCAAGCCACGCCTGCCCTTTACAGACAGACAGTGAGACGATCAACTCAACACGTGTGTTTTATCGTCATTTCAACCATATACACGAACAAACGTTTCACCGTGGCTCAAGTGGTGTTACACATTTAAAACATGTTTTTTTTGCCACAGCTGATACATTATCCGGACCATATATCTATGATCCGGACTTCTTTCAGCGGATTGATTGATAGCTCCAGAGTAAACAGAACTGTGTCCATGGCAACGCTCTGCTATGCATGGCAACCCACCCGGTCTCATGCCAGGTCGTGTAGCCTAATAGTCACGTTATTTTGATTCATAAATTAGGGTACAGGTTACGATTTTTACGTTTTTTCATGTATATGCAACGACTTTTGAACGTGTACAGGTCACGCTTTTCGCGGGCCGCCACTCCCGCACTCGCGGGCCGCCACTCGCGCACTTGCAGGACACGATCACCGGCCGCAAGGGCACACAACAACGGGGAAATGAAACGCCACAATAACGAGACGGTTGGGGTTGAATGCACATGATTGTTGTTCTAAAAACAATTTCCAAGACTGTATGGCTGCAGCCATGCGTCCCATATCATGCCGTCCCGTCTACGTTTCAAAATAAAAGCTCGCGTCCCAAAATTTCCATCGGGATGAACAGTTTCTGAGAAGCTAAGCGAGGATTCAAGACGGCTGACACTCGTTTTTCCTCGGCAATCTCCGGAAAAAAGCCGACAGTCCAACCCCCCTTTGGGCTATGCGGAAGTGGCTCCTAATCCACAATGAATACAGGCTGTAGTCTTTTGCCTCTGGGCAAAAAAGCCTCAGATGACGCAAAAATCGTCATTTTGCATCATCTGAGGCTTTTTTCCAGACCCTCAATACAGAGATCTCCCCTCTCAGGGGGACATGAGGGAGGGAAGCATGGTCATTCAAAAATACTACCGGGGTTCTACTGATACAAAGCTTAATGCTACTCGGTGAAGTTTCCCTTTAACTGCTCCTCAGATCTCTGCAGGGTAAATCCAGACAGCTAGCTAGACTATCTGTCCAGTCAGAGTTTTCTCTCTTTGCAGCGGCTCTGTGCATTGTATAGCACCACCCAAGATATATTTGTTTTTAAACCAAACCGTAGCAATGTAAATGTAGCCTCAGTCGACTACAATGTGGATCAAAGCCTAAGGATGTCTATGCCCCCGTGTCTTAGCCTCTATTAGCAGTCGGTAGGCTAGCAGTGGATTACAAATCCAAAATCGGAACTGTTGAAGAAAGCAAATGGTCAAAAGGGCAACAAAAATGGCAACAAACATCCTATATTAGTAATGTTTGCACTATTTAGAATGTATTACTGTATTGTACATATGACTTATCTTTTTTAACTGTATATATTACCGTATTTTCCGGACTACAAGTCGCACTTTTTTTCCTACTTTGGCTGGTCCTGCGACTTATAGTCAGGTGCGACTTATATATCAAAATATATGTAATTTAACATGTTTTTACATGTTAATTCATACTGAAAACATTACCGTCTACAGCCACGAGAGGGCGCTCTAGGCTTGTGACAACTAGAACGCTGCTCCTAAAGACAACTGAGAAAGAAAAGAGATAACAAACTGCAGGTAGTAAAATATGCAGCCCGAAAACGGTAATCGAGCAGCAGAAAGAAAGTTTGAAATGAGGGAGAAACTTGTGAGTGAGACTGGCGAAAAGGTGACTCTTACTGCAATGAAGAAATCAAAGAAAGCTAATCGGCTAATCGCGGACTGAAAGCTAGATGGCCAGAGGTGGAGGAACGAGTCTGGAGGGGCTCGTTCACGGTGCAGCTACGTCTCCACGCCTTTTAATACCTCCATGCTCCACGCCCTGGTAGCTAGTGGTTCTGGGTGTTATTGTATAGTTCAATAACTGTTAATGTGTTACGTTAACATACCAGACACCTACCGTATTCAGCCTGTTGTTCTGTGTGCTATTGTGTAGTTGACAGATGAAAAAAAAATATATCTAAATAAATGCGACTTATAGTCCGGTGCGACTTATATATGTTTTTTTCCTCTTCATGACGCATTTTTTGACTGATGCGACTTATACTCCGGAGCAACTTATAGTCCGGAAAATACGGTACTTATCTTTTATATTTTCCTTATTGCACCGTGGGTTGGAGAGAAACATTTTCAATTGCGCTTTATGTCTGGCAAATATTGCAGAATTGACAATATGGTTGACTTGACTTGATGTTGATAGGCTAATTTTGTCTTGCTCTGCCAGACTACATGGCCTGGCGAGTCCACACAGCATTCTGGGATGGGAGGAAAACGTGCTCTGGTTTATTGGCATTTCTTTAAACCAATCACAATCGTCTTTGGCGGCGCTAAACACCACGGGAAAGCAAAGGGTGGCTACTTTGAAGAATCTCAAATATAAGACATGTTTTCAGTTATTTCACACTTTTTTGTTAAGTACATAATTCCATATGTGTTCATTCATAGTTTTGATGCCTTCAGTGAGAATCTACAATGTAAATAGTCATGAAAATAAAAAGGAAACGCATTGAATGAGAAGGTGTGTCCAAACATTCGGCCTGTACTGTATCAACCCGTTCTCCTGTCGAACTTAAAAATAAAGACGTTTGGACAGTGGCTGTCAGCGTCCCTTCAGCGCGTTTGCGTAACGCACCGGGGGAGTGCCGACCAAGCGCGTTTACTTGAAACGCTAAAGGAGACTTTTAGCGTCAATAAGAACGAGAAAGGCTCCTGACCAAACGTTACATTACATGTCATTTAGCTGACGCTTTTATCCAAAGCGACTTACAATTCTTACATATCAGAGGTCACACATCTCCGGAGCAACTAGGGGTTAAGTGTCTTGCTCAGGGACACATTGGTTGATGTATCGCAGTGGGAATCGAACCCGGGTCCACCGCACCAAATAAGGCATGTGACATATCCACTGTGCCATCACCACCCCAACGTCCTTATTTTACGCGTTTGGTGTGAGAATTTGTTGTATATATTTTTTTTAACATGGTATTTCATTTTATCAATGGGAATCCGACAAGGCTAGCAGCAGCAGCAGCAGCAGCAGCAGCAGCAGCAGCAGCAGCAGCAGCAGCAGCAGCAGCAGCAGCAGCAGCAGCAGCAGCAGCAGCTGAGCTTGTGACCGGGAGGTCGTCGGTTCAATCCCCAGACCGACAGGATAAAATCTGGGTGGGGAAAGTGAAAGAACAGCGCTTGTCCCCCCCCTCCCTCATTACCACCACTGAGTTGACCCTTGAGCAAGGCACTTAACCTCCAATCTGCTCCAGTGGAGCTGCTCAGAGGCCAACAGGTCACACTGTGATTATACTGGGCAGCTTCCAGGTAGGAATGTGGAGCTGTGTGAATGGGATTGTTCCTGCAAAAGAGAGGCTGCCTCTCAGTGAACCTTCCCAGAATAAATAAAGGTTTAAAAAATAAATAAAGAAAAGACATCTTTCTGGTTTGTAAAGACAGACTGATCTCATGAATTGGCGTATGTATGACACGCCAATTTGTATTCCGTTTTTGCGTGTTATGAAGACGCATAATCGCATTTTTGCGTGTATATCAACGCAAATCGGCCGCCATTGGCCTATATTGCGAGTCCATTTCCGCCGTAGCGAGTAGTATAAAGGAACGAGGGATTGGGTAAGGAGGTAGGTTGGGGTGGCAGATGGGTAAAACACAGGACTGTCACCTGGTAGAGCTGGGTTTGCGCCCCACGTGTGGCGATTTTTTGGCCGTTTTTTGCCGTTTTTTGTTTTTAATAAGCCTTACCCAATGTTTCTTTCCTAAACCCAACCATTTGTTGTTGTCGTAAGCGTGTTTTAGTCGTTATTTTCCGTGTTTTTGTCACTGTTTTGTTACTAAAGCCTTTCCCTGTGTTCTTTTCCTAAACTCAACCATTTTTTTTTCTTGCCAGGCGTGTGACGTTGTTCTCGCGATAACGCGTAACGTGGCGAGGCCACGTGGTGGGTCTGTTTACATCAGCTGTTTCCAACGTGTATCATACACGTGGATAGCTGAAAATGGCGTAAAATAACACGCCATTTGGCTTTATGAAAGTGGCGTATATATTTACGCAAAGTCATGATGCCATGTTGGTAAAGACATAGAAAACACCACGCAGCCAGTGTGTCATTCAGGAAACATTCAGGACAGGATGTCTGGTTCAGTGTGGATAATAAATAAACTGTTGAATTGGTTTAATGATTACATGAAACTGTTACGAAACAATCAAAACATGACAAACTGTTCTGCTACATTATGCAAATATATATATATATATATATATATATATATATATATATATATATATATATATATATTTATAATTTTTCATTCTTTTGTATAAACACGGAGCATTAACAACATATTGACATTTGTTTGGACCATATGTTCTACAGTAAAAACATTCAGCCAATGAGTGAACAACAAAACCCCTTGAAAACTGATTTTCACAATAAAAGCCCATTGGATGGTTTTATTTTGACTCCTTGTGTGTGTGTGTGTGTGTGTGTGTGTGTGTGTGTGTGTGTGTGTGTGTGTGTGTGTGTATGATTGTATTTGTGTGTGTGTGTGTGTGTGTATGTGTGTGTGTGTCTGTGTGTGTGATTGTGTGTGTGTGTGTGTGTGATTGTATGTGTGTGTGTGTGTGTGTGTGTCTGTGTGTGTGTGTGTTTGTGTGTTTTGTGTGTGTCTGTGTGTGTATGATTGTATGTGTGTGTGTGTCTGTGTGTGTGTGTGTGTGTGTTTGTGTTTTTGTGTGTGTCTGTGTGTGTATGATTGTATGTGTGTGTGTGTGATTGTATGTGTGTGTGTTTGTGTTTTTGTGTGTGTCTGTGTGTGTATGATTGTATGTGTGTGTGTGATTGTATGTGTGTGTGTGTCTGTGTGTGTGTGTGTTTGTGTTTTTGTGTGTGTATGATTGTATGTGTGTGTGTTCTTCATGATGTCATCAGGCTCTGGACAGGGATTGGTCAGAAGCTTCCTGAGAGGAGAGAATAAAAACAGAGTGAGGGGTCAGTGCCTTGCTCTAGAGAACCTGATCAGCTGTTTATTGATCACACACACTATATATATATATATATATATATATATATATATATATATATATATATATATATATATATATATATATATATATAATATTAAATAAAAACATGTGAATAAACTCAACATGTCTACATGTGGTTCTCATTTCCAGTGTGGCCCCCTAGTGAAGTTGAGTTTGACACTACTGGTTTAGACATTATGCTTAATTATCAAAACCCTTATGGAGAAAATGAACGGGATATTGTCTTCCGGACCCACACTGTATAAAGCGTATAAAGCTGTATAAAGCGGCAGGCTTCGCATCAGAGTCCTGCTTCACCCTGTCCAGGTTTCTTATTCACAATATTAACCAGCTAGCTCTACGTTATCTCTTACATAATGATCACCTACACAGGAAATCTGTTATACACTATGTTAGTAGTTCATTAGAAAGATATCAGTCCTATGTTCCCACAGCCCAATGTTCCCACAGCCCTATGTTCCCACAGCCCAATGTTCCCACAGCCCTATGTTCCCACAGCCCAATGTTCCCACAGCCCTATGGTCCCACAGCTCTATGTTCCCACAGCCCTATGTTCCCACAGCCCTATGTTCCCACAGCCCAATGTTCCCACAGCCCTATGTTCCCACAGCCCAATGTTCCTACAGCCCTATGGTCCCACAGCTCTATGTTCCCACAGCCCAATGTTCCTACAGCCCAATGTTCCCTCAGCCCTATGTTCCCACAGCCCTATGTTCCTACAGCCCAATGTTCCTACAGCTCTATGTTCCCACAGCCCAATGTTCCTACAGCCCAATGTTCCCTCAGCCCAATGTTCCCACAGCCCAATGTTCCTACAGCCCAATGTTCCCACAGCCCAATGTTCCCACAGCCCTATGTTCCCACAGCCCAATGTTCCCACAGCCCTATGTTCCCACAGCCCAATGTTCCTACAGCCCTATGGTCCCACAGCTCTATGTTCCCACAGCCCAATGTTCCTACAGCCCTATGGTCCCACAGCCCAATGTTCCCACAGCCCTATGTTCCCACAGCCCAATGTTCCTACAGCCCTATGTTCCCACAGCCCAATGTTCCCACAGCCCTATGGTCCCACAGCCCAATGTTCCCACAGCCCTATGTTCCCACAGCCCAATGTTCCTACAGCCCTATGGTCCCACAGCCCAATGTTCCCACAGCCCTATGTTCCCACAGCCCAATGTTCCTACAGCCCTATGGTCCCACAGCTCTATGTTCCCACAGCCCAATGTTCCCTCAGCCCTATGGTCCCACAGCTCTATGTTCCCACAGCCCAATGTTCCCACAGCTCTATGTTCCCACAGCCCAATTGTCCCACAGCCCTATGGTCCCACAGCCCTATGGTCCCACAGCCCTATGGTCCCACAGCCCTATGTTCCCACAGCCCTATGTTCCCACAGCCCTATGGTCCCACAGCTCTATGTTCCCACAGCCCAATGTTCCCACAGCCCTATGGTCCCACAGCCCTATGTTCCCACAGCCCTATGGTCCCACAGCCCTATGGTCCCACAGCCCTATGTTCCCACAGCCCAATGTTCCCACAGCCCAATGTTCCCACAGCCCAATGTTCCCACAGCCCTATGTTCCCACAGCCCTATGGTCCCACAGCCCTATGTTCCCACAGCCCAATGTTCCCACAGCCCTATGTTCCCACAGCCCTATGTTCCCACAGCCCTATGGTCCCACAGCCCAATGTTCCCACAGCCCTATGTTCCCACAGCCCAATGTTCCCACAGCCCTATGTTCCCACAGCCCTATGTTCCCACAGCCCTATGTTCCCACAGCCCAATGTTCCCACAGCCCTATGGTCCCACAGCCCTATGTTCCCACAGCCCAATGTTCCCACAGCCCTATGTTCCCACAGCCCTATGGTCCCACAGCCCTATGGTCCCACAGCCCAATGTTCCCACAGCCCTATGTTCCCACAGCCCAATGTTCCCACAGCCCTATGTTCCCACAGCCCTATGTTCCCACAGCCCTATGGTTCCCACAGCTCTATGTTCCCACATCCCAATGTTCCCACAGCCCAATGTTACCACAGCCCTATGTTCCTAACTAACTGCCCATTTACTTACCAGTATTTACATATACTGTATACTTTTATATTTTATACGTATGCACTTATTTTTGCGTCTTTACAGAACGCTGCTACTCGAGTCCTCACTATAACCAAGATGGTCGATCACATCACTCCAGTTTGGAGCTCTTTACAGTCTCAGTGTGAAGACTTGATTTTAGAGTTGATTTTAAAACACTACTGTTGGTTTATGAAGCCCTAGTCTCACATTGCCGGTTCTATCTCCACAGCGCTGCGGAGTGAGGTCTGACTACACCACAGATGCATTCTGGGATAGGAGGGGAAAAAAAACCGCTCTGGGTTGTTTGCATTTCTTTAAACCAATCACAATCGTCTTGGGCGGCTGTTAGAAACATTATGCTTTTGCTTCAGTTTCTTTGTTAAACCATTTGCATCCAAACTGCTGTTCTAGTATTTCTATCTTTCATATTTAATTTTCATTTCATTGTTAATCATGAAAGCTGAGGGACCTTGCAAAGAGCACAGGCTGTATCCCTGAGGGCAGAACGCATAATGTGATAAGAAGAAAGCTACTGATTGCACGAACCGAATAACTATTTGATTCTCAACTCCTTTAAAAAGACACTGTTTGACTGTTGAACAATCTTCAGTCATTTTCTGTACTTATGCTGTGAGTGCTGTAAACTGACTCTACTTGACACTCCAGTGATTTTGTCCCATTCTTTGATAAATAATTATCCTAACAGCGGCG
The DNA here is from genome assembly GCA_025617405.1 of Perca schrenkii. NCBI lineage: Eukaryota > Metazoa > Chordata > Actinopteri > Perciformes > Percidae > Perca > Perca schrenkii. Next base: position 3,798,369 of record CM046793.1, read on the forward strand.
CTAAGCTCCGGTTCTGCTAAGTGGTCTCAGGAAGGAACTGTTGATACAATTACAGTAATGTCCGCCATTTAAATTAGCTGATACATGGTTAAACCTCATTGGTTCTCACCAGTGTATCTCTGTGTGTACTTGGTCCTCCAAGATATCCCACCTTTCAAAACAATGTACCAGGACTTTACACCTACGAATGGCTAGGTGTCAGATTTAAGTTATAATCTATGCTTTAGTTAGAACTATTCCAGCTGGTTCAACCCTTGAATATTTAGTAGCGCATAACTTATTAATTACGTTCAAACTAGTCTACATTCGAATTGATGCATAGCTGGTGCAACCCAGCGCTGGAGGTCAGCAAAGACAGACAGGCAGGAAGACAACATCCATAGAAACATGCTGCTAATGTGGCTAAAGATGCAAAGAAACCTCAAATAAATTAACTGAATGTCTTTACTTCAGTTTACTTGTTGAAACACGTATGTCAGTGTATACTGTAGTGCGTTTCAGTACCTGTCATTTGTAGTGTTTCTGCAGCATTACTGCGATCTGTCAGGTTCAATCCTCGTCTCTCCGTTCTGTTTCTCATTTGATTTTTGAGACACTCTGGCAGCTTCGGCAACAGACTGCAACACAGCATCAATCAGAACAGGCAACACAGCATCCATCAGAACAGGCAACACAGCATCAAGCAGAACAGGCAACACAGCAACCATCAGAACAGGCAACACAGCATCCATCAGAACAGGCAACACAGCATCCATCAGAACAGGCAACACAGCATCCATCAGAACAGGCAACACAGCATCCATCAGAACAGGCAACACAGCATCCATCAGAACAGGCAACACAGCATCCATCAGAACAGGCAACACAGCATCCATCAGAACAGGCAACACAGCATCCATCAGAACAGGCAACACAGCATCCATCAGAACAGGCAACACAGCAACCATCAGAACAGGCAACACAGCATCAATCAGAACAGGCAACACAGCAACCATCAGAACAGGCAACACAGTATCCATCAGAACAGGCAACACAGCAACCATCAGAACAGGCAACACAGCATCCATCAGAACAGGCAACACAGCATCCATCAGGCAACACAGAATCCATCAGAACAGGCAACACAGGATGGAAGTACAAAGAGATGTTGCTATGGAGATGAGACACCGTTTGTCTCGTCTCATTGGTGGGAACTGGCAGCTTTCAGAACGCTGCAGACCGACGCGTTGCTAGAAGTTGCATGTTTCGACTCGTCTCGTCACGAATCTTTGGACTGAACTGGGCTTTAGGCAACACAGCAACCATCAGAATAGGGAACACAACAACTCGGCAACTTTCAGGCAACACGGCATCAAACAGAACAGGCAACACAGCAACCTACACGGCACATCAGACGCTTTCCTCCGACCAAGAGTCAATGCAGTGGGTTCTCCAAATAATTAATTTTTTAGAAAATTAAAAAATATCTTAACGTGAATCCAACATATTATTAGTAAATTCAAATCCCCACTGCTTACTGACCTATGGGTAAGGTAGTCACTGAGATATCCATCAGATACAGTTCATCCTAAGGATTTACTGTGCCACATTAAGACACGATTTATAAAATAATGACAACAATTATTAGGAAATTTTACTGTAATAGCTTAGTATTCTATGCAAAAGGCTTTAGGCCACCATACACGTTATTGTAGGCCCAGTTGAATATGCAATTTCATTTTAGACCAGTGTTTCTCAACGGGGGCGTTCAGAAGATGATGGGGGGCGTTGGAAGCAATTGTTTGTAAAGGGGGGCGTTTGTTTGAAAGCTAGTTTAAACCAAAGATTCACAATAACAATACATGTTTACACTTAAACTACTAAAAAAACACAGCGCGATGTGGTGTGGTGTTGCGTTTTCTCCAAACGTTTTTTTCTGCTATTTACTCGCAAGACAGGCAATAGCAAATCTAGACTCTTCTAACCCTAAAAAACGTCTCTCACTAACTTTCAAGGTTGTAAACTTATTTCCATTCGGCAGTAGGTGTCGTTCTTCAAGTCGTTTGTCATCACCAAAATACTTTTCTGTGTGCTTTCTTCTTGCGTCTCGGGGAGCGGAGTCACGTATGAGACAAGTCACGTTTTCAGCATGAGGACAGTTCACGTTACCACGCAGAGACACAAACGTAAACAACAATGGAGGGAGGAGAGAGATGCGCGTTTTCTATCCGGATAGCTACAGTCACTATTTAGAGTTTGTGTCAGCTAAAGACGGCAATATTAAGGTTCGTTGTACACTATGTGCTGAAGGCGACTACGTCAAATTTGAAGGAACAACTGGAGTCGCAGCGCTGCAGCCAAACTTACAGAGCAAGTCCCAGCAGGTGGAGCAAAGCAGAGAGGAGGAGGCCCCCCACCACCCAAACAACAAAAGCTGGACTTTGGTTCAAAACCAGTAAGTGGGGGAGAGTTGAAGAAGTTGTTGGGTCAGTATGTTGTAGAGGAAATGCTGCCCTTAAACACGGCTGACTGGCTCTCTTTGGTGCCATAATAAACCAGATCTACTGCTGGCAACGCTGAGCTGCCTCACAGTAAACCTGTTGTCATGGTTATGTTGAGGCTGTGGGGGTGATGTCGGCAGCTGCTGCATGTAACTAATAAAGTAACTTGTAATCTAACTTCGTTACTTTTAAAATCAAGTAATCTGTAAAGTAACTAAACTACTTTTACAATCAAGTAATCTGTAAAGTAACGAAGTTACTTTTTCAAAGTAACTGTGGCAACACTGCCGGTCGGAAAGCGGCTTATGTGAAGTTGTGTTCACACCTTAAAGCTTCTCTTCCTCTTCTGGACGTTCTGCTCGGGGTGAAAGATGATGACGTACACCTTGGGCAGGTAGAGCATCCCGAGAGACACGAACGCACTCAGAGACATGGAGACGGTCAGAGTGGCTGTCTGGATAAACATCTGGAGAGACACAAAGAGACTTTTACTGAGACAAGGAACCAAGGAAATATTATCAGCTTTCCAGTTTCAGTGCTCCTCAGACAGACACAGACACAGACAGACACAGACAGACATACACACAGACAGACAGACAGACACAGAAAGACAGACAGACAGACACACACACACAGAAAGACAGAAAGACAGACAGACACACATACACACACACACACACACACACAGACAGACAGATAGACAAACACACACACACAGAAAGACAGACAGACACAGAAAGACAGACACACACACATACACACACACAGACACAGACACACACACACACAGACAG
>CM046793.1:3804142-3811642 GCA_025617405.1 Perca schrenkii
TTTTGAAATCTTCGTTTGCACGTTAACTAAGACAAACGGAGGTTTAGGCAGCCGAGAGAGAGAGAAAGAGGAAGTGATTGGTTGCTGTTGTTGCTATTTTCTGGATTCTGATTGACCTTGGAAGACCTTCGAAGTCGCTGTTCTTTTATCTCTAATGTGACTATTATTTGCCACTGTTCATCACACCCCCAACCGGCCCTGTTGGCCGGTAGACACCACCTACCAAGAGTCTGGGTCTGCCGAGGTTTCTTCCTAAAAAGGGAGTTTTTCCTCGCAACTGTCGCAACAGCCACTGCTAATGCTTGCTCTTGAGAGAATTACTGTAATTGTTGGGGTTTTGGAATTTATAGAGTGTGGTCTAGACCTACTCTATCTGTAAAGTGTCTCGAGATAACTCTGTTATGATTTGATACTATAAATAAAATTGAATTGATTGGCTAACGTGGGCTTGAGCGTCTCGTTACACCGCCACCTACAGGTCTGGCGTGCTCTTGGCTGCATTGACGGCACATACAGTACAGGCCAAAAGTTTGGACACACCTTCTCATTCAATGCGTTTCCTTTTATTTTCATGACTATTTACATTGTAGATTCTCACTGAAGGCATCAAAACTATGAATGAACACATATGGAAATATGTACTTAACAAAAAAGTGTGAAATAACTGAAAACATGTCTTATATTTTAGATTCTTCAAAGTAGCCACCCTTTGCTTTTTTTATTAATAAGGGAAATAATTCCACTAATGAACCCTGACAAAGCACACCTGTGAAGGTAAAACCATTTCAGGTGACTACCTCATGAAGCTCATTGAGAGAACACCAAGGGTTTGCAGAGTTATCAACAAAAGCAAAGGGTGGCTACTTTGAAGAATCTAAAATATAAGACATGTTTTCAGTTATTTCACACTTTTTTGTTAAGTACATAATTCCACATGTGTTCATTCATAGTTTTGATGCCTTCAGTGAGAATCTACAATGTAAATAGTCAGGAAAACAAAGAAACACGTTGAATGAGAAGGTGTGTCCAAACTATTGGCCTGTACTGTATATACACGGGTACATGTAAACAAACACTTTTCTGAAAACTGACAGCTGTTATTTTTGAAAACGGAGAGGTTGAAATGTCTGATTATGAAAATAGCCGGCCACGTGGAAACGTAGCAATAGTTTTGCTTCAAATGCTGGCTGCTCGCTTTTTGCCACCCACCTCCTCCCCACGGCTCCTTATTGCTTCTTTTACATCTTGGCTAGGGGACTACAGATGAAAAATAGCCTTTTGGCTAATTCTGGCTTTTTTTAACCATGTTTGTTCATGTGTTTTATGAAATTGCACTGTCCCCTTCTAAATAAACCAATAAATCAAATCAAATCCTTCAGTTGGACCACATATGGTCAACAATCGTTCTCTTATAAAGCAGCGAGCCTTTGGAACACCCTTCCAAACGTAATTATTCCATGCACAAATTATATTACATTTACACCCCTGACCAAGCAGTGGTTATTATCAAAGCAAACCTGTACGCACTGAATGACTGTGACATGAACGATGTAAACTGTGAGTGAGTGAGTGAGTGAGTGAGTGATAGATTCCTGAAGTGGAGAGTGTTTTTGTGACGTGAGTGAAGTAATGTTTTCATGTATTATTGTGTATATATTTTATGAACTTTTGTAAGTATAACATCAACCTGTCCAGGGACTGTGGGTGGAAATTAGCCTTTTTTGCTATAACCTATGTATAACCTATAACAAGCTAAGCTGTTTGAATCCAATTGGCTAAGAGCTAGCCAATGAGAGCCTGGCTGTCAGAATACTTTACCCAGCCCAACTGGGCGAGCTCATGAATAGTAATGAGCTCAGGCAGTATGATGTCAGACTGACCAGCTTTTGTGATTGGTCTGATTTCTCTGCTTATTTCTGTTAAGTGGCTAGAGCTGACAGAGGAGGTAGCAGTTCATTTTCACATTCACCACATAACACAAACACACATATGGACCTCACATATTTCAAAAAATGCAAGTAAAAACGGTTTTGTACGGCAGGGCACCTTTAAAATGTTCAATGCCTTATCGTGCTGATGTGACGGAGCCTGAAACCCAAACATCATTTCTAAATATCTGTCCGAGCCGAGCCGGGTATCCATCCTCTAGTTGTGACGCTCAAAAAAATGTATCCCATGATTTACAGACGTCTCTTGCTCCATATAAGTCTGTGGGGGAAAGTCTTTTTGGGCCCAGAGGGCATAACGTGACAGACACAGAAGATTTAATTCCACTTTTTATCTGTTTTGATAGTATTGTCTGTACTGTCTATATTGTCCTTTTATCTCCCTTGCCCAGGGACCACAGATGTAAATTAGCTGTATAGCTAACTCTGGTACAGGGCCTGAACTGTGCATGGTCCCTGACAAATAAACTAATAAAATACAAATACAAAATACTTTGCTGCTATGACATATTGACTTCAAAGCCCGGCGCACTTTGTGCAGGCCTGATACAGACTGAGTTACTTCAACAGCTGATCATGAGTAAAGGAAGACGAGAGTGAGAGTACAGTTCGTGATTATGGTGCGTTCTTTTTGTCCACCGCAGTCAATCTATGATTCATTTTCCGGAGTTACGAAGCGGAAGTTGCAAAAAGAGCCCCCCCCGAGGTCGTATATATAAAACTCGTCAAGTCGTCTGAAGTCAGAGGACCCCGAGTTCACTTTCAAAGATGGCTACGTCGTGCATCACACGCAGTCTTTGTCTTTGTTGTAACCAAATGAAGAAGTCGTACACATAGTACTGTATACTGCTACCTATAGGCATGTCTCTACAGTCTTATTAGGAGTTAAACATAGTGCTGTATACTGCTACCTATAGGCATGTCTCTACAGTCTTATTAGGAGTTAAACATAGTGCTGTATACTGCTACCTATAGACATGTCTCTACAGTCTTATTAGGAGTTAAACCTAGTGCTGTATACTGCTACCTATAGGCATGTCTCTACAGTCTTATTAGGAGTTAAACATAGTGCTGTATACTACTACCTATAGGCACGTCTCTAGTCTTATTAGGAGTTAAACATAGTGCTGTATACTGCTACCTATAGGCATGTCTCTACAGTCGTATTAGGAGTTAAACATAGTGCTGTATACTGCTACCTATAGGCACGTCTCTACAGTCTTATTAGGAGTTAAACATAGTGCTGTATACTACTACCTATAGGCATGTCTCTACAGTCTTATTAGGAGTTAAACATAGTGCTGTATACTGCTACCTATAGGCATGTCTCTACAGTCTTATTAGGAGTTAAACATAGTGCTGTATACTGCTACCTATAGGCATGTCTCTACAGTCTTATTAGGAGTTAAACATAGTGCTGTATACTGCTACCTATAGGCATGTCTCTACAGTCTTATTAGGAGTTAAACATAGTGCTGTATACTGCTACCTATAGGCATGTCTCTACAGTCTTATTAGGAGTTAAACATAGTGCTGTATACTACTACCTATAGACATGTCTCTACAGTCTTATTAGGAGTTAAACATAGTGCTGTATACTGCTACCTATAGGCATGTCTCTACAGTCTTATTAGGAGTTAAACATAGTGCTGTATACTGCTACCTATAGGCATGTCTCTACAGTCTTATTAGGAGTTAAACATAGTGCTGTATACTACTACCTATAGACATGTCTCTACAGTCTTATTAGGAGTTAAACATAGTGCTGTATACTGCTACCTATAGGCATGTCTCTACAGTCTTATTAGGAGTTAAACATAGTGCTGTATACTACTACCTATAGACATGTCTCTACAGTCTTATTAGGAGTTAAACATAGTGCTGTATACTGCTACCTATAGGCATGTCTCTACAGTCTTATTAGGAGTTAAACATAGTGCTGTATACTGCTACCTATAGGCATGTCTCTACAGTCTTATTAGGAGTTAAACATAGTGCTGTATACTGCTACCTATAGGCATGTCTCTACAGTCTTATTAGGAGTTAAACATAGTGCTGTATACTGCTACCTATAGACATGTCTCTACAGTCTTATTAGGAGTTAAACATAGTGCTGTATACTGCTACCTATAGGCATGTCTCTACAGTCTTATTAGGAGTTAAACATAGTGCTGTATACTGCTACCTATAGGCATGTCTCTACAGTCTTATTAGGAGTTAAACATAGTGCTGTATACTGCTACCTATAGGCATGTCTCTACAGTCTTATTAGGAGTTAAACATAGCGCTGTATACTACTACCTATAGGCATGTCTCTACAGTCTTATTAGGAGTTAAACATAGTGCTGTATACTGCTACCTATAGGCATGTCTCTACAGTCTTATTAGGAGTTAAACATAGTGCTGTATACTGCTACCTATAGGCATGTCTCTACAGTCTTATTAGGAGTTAAACATAGTGCTGTATACTGCTACCTATAGGCATGTCTCTACAGTCTTATTAGGAGTTAAACATAGTGCTGTATACTGCTACCTATAGGCATGTCCCTACAGTCTTATTAGGAGTTAAATACCGCCTGATTAGTTATTTTGGAGCTTGTGCAGCTGAAATTGGCTAGAGACGCTCGGTTGCTATATGACAACAATGGCTTTAAGCCGAGTCATGACCAGAAAGCACAGCAGTAAGTATATTTGTGTAATATGTCAATAACTGGGTGAATAGAATCCTAAATGTTACTAAAAATGTTACAAAAATCCATCTTTTCTCAGACTCGTAGTATTGTGTGACAAAAAGAACGCAACAACCCCGCGGTTATTGTTTTTTTTTGACACGGATGCGACGTCACACTCGAGCTACTAGTCGCGATTACGAGACAAAAAGAACGCGCCACTAGACTTGGGCATCGAGAACCGATTCCTACTTGGAATCGTTTCAAAAATTGGAATCGTTTTGGAGGATTTGGTTTCAAATCTGATCATCGGTTCCAGATTTAACATGCGCAAGTTTGGGGTTTCCGTAGCGGCCAGACGCTTGTTGTGTTGCAGCCGTAGAGCACAGTAAGCAGCACTCTAGTCTGGCTTTTAGGGCTGCCACCTCTTAGTCGATTAGTCGACTAATCGGTCGTAGTCTTAGTCGACTAAGATTTCTTTAGTCGATTAGTCATTTTTTATGCTTATTCATGCTTAATTACTCATTTCCAAGAAAGTCATGAGCACATTTATGGTAAACACAAGATTTAAAGTGGTGCTTTTGCAGGATTAATTGTGGAGAAACTCAGTTTTACAGATGGTTAATTAACTACATTTATATTGTGCTTTTCTAGTCTTAACCACCTCTCAAAGCGCACAGCTCTGTCAATTAAATCAACTAATCGATTAGTCGACTAAATCCTATAAGTGTTAGTCGACTAAGAATTTCTTAAGTCGAGGACAGCCCTAGTGGCTTTATTTTACGTTGAAAAAGCCCCGTCTGCGTTGAATCCAAATAAAACTTTCCTCTTATTTGTGAAACAAGCATGTGACCCGTTTCAACTCCACCACTCAAAGAATTGGAATCAGAATCGTTAAAATCCAAACGATGCCCAACCCTATCCGTGATGCACTACAGAAGTCTTTATTTGAGCTCTCAGTAAAAAGAAAACGAACCTTGTCCGATGACTGGGCGGTGCCGAAGAAGATCGGTACGAAGGCGAGCCAGATGATGCAGGTGGTGTACATGGTGAATCCAATCGGCTTTGCTTCGTTAAACGTCTCCGGAACGCCGCGACTCTTCACTGCGTACACAGTACACGTTACCTAGAAACAAGAATGATTCAGGTTACCTAGCAACAAAGGCAGCGAAGCCTTGCACATCACTTGATTCCCGTTCTCTGTCAATGTGACATCAGAAGGCAAGTTCACACAAAACAAAAGTGTAAATACGGATCAGCTGCTCGGTCTGAAATCTGTATTTATTAGAGCTGCTCGGCGTTATGTTTGTTTTTATATTCTAGGGGTGTCACGATTCTCCAAATCCACGATTTGATTTGACTTTTGATTTAAGCTCACAATTCGATTACATTTATGATTTAAACTGTTTTTTTTCCAGCAGTGATGACAATGCAGAGAAGGGTAATTTACATCAACAGTTTGAGTTTCTCAGAGTTTAAAAGGGGCAATTGAATGCACCATGAGTTTAACGAGGTGCACATGAATGCACCATGGAGTCCCGTAGGAGCCCACATTCTTTAACTTTGTTTGTTTCCATAACACTCTCACAGGGAAGGCTAAATGTTGCAACACGGTGACTTAAAGGTCCCATGTCCCTCTTTTATATAGGCCTTAGTGGTCCCCTAATACTGTATCTGAAGTCTCTTTTATATAGGCCTTAGTGGTCCCCCAATACTGTATCTGAAGTCTCTTTTATATAGACCTTAGTGGTCCCCTAATACTGTATCTGAAGTCTCTTTTATATAGACCTTAGTGGTCCCCTAATACTGTATCTGAAGTCTCTTTTATATAGATCTTAGTGGTCCCCTAATACTGTATCTGAAGTCTCTTTTATATAGGCCTTAGTGGTCCCCTAATACTGTATCTGAAGTCTCTTTTATATAGACTTTAGTGATCCCCTAATACTGTATCTGAAGTGTCCTTTAAATAGACCTTAGTGGTCCCCTAATACTGTATCTGAAGTCTCCTTTTAATAGACCTTAGTGGTCCCCTAATACTGTATCTGAAGTCTCTTTTATATAGGCCAGATGGGCCTCAGATCGGCCCATCTGAGCTTTCATTTTCTCAAAGGCAGAGCAGGATACCCAGGGCTCAGTTTACACCTATCACCATTTCTAGCCACTGGGGGACCATAGGCAGGCTGGGGGAACTCACATGTTAAAAAACCTCTTTTAGTGAAATTTTCATGCCATGGGACCTTTAAGGGAAGCAGGAGGATTTTCCATTTCTGCTGTTTCTCCGTCATCTCTGACTCCGGCAACGGCCACAGAGTCTGGAATAGAGCAGCTACAGGCCACCGCTAAGCTAATGTTACCCTGTGTCTTTAGCTGCATGCTACCAGTCGGTAAGCCAACGTAACTCTGTGTCTTTAGCTGCATGCTACCAGCCGGTTAGCCAACGTTACTCTGTGTCTTTAGCTGCATGCTACCAGCCGGTAAGCCAACATTTCCCTGTGTCTTTAGCTGCATGCTACCAGCCGGTAATCCAACGTTACCCTGTGTCTTTAGCTGCATGCTACCAGCCGGTAATCCAAGGTTACTCTGTGTCTTTAGCTGCATGCTACCAGCCGGTAATCCAAGGTTACTCTGTGTCTTTAGCTGCATGCTACCAGCCGGTAATCCAAGGTTACTCTGTGTCTTTAGCTGCATGCTACCAGCCGGTAAGCCAACGTTACCCTGTGTCTTTAGCTGCATGCTACCAGCCGGTAATCCAACGTTACTCTGTGTCTTTAGCTGCATGCTACCAGCCGGTAATCCAACGTTACTCTGTGTCTTTAGCTGCATGCTACCAGCCGGTAATCCAAGGTTACTCTGTGTCTTTAGCTGCATGCTTCCAGCCGGTAAGC
>CM046793.1:3819142-3836642 GCA_025617405.1 Perca schrenkii
TTGATGTAAACTAGTGTGTACTTATATAAATATATAAATATAAACAGTATACTTGATGTAAACTAGTGTGTACTTATATAAATATATAAATATAAACAGTATACTTGATGTAACGAGTGTGTACTTATATAAATATATAAATAAACAGTATACTTGATGTAAATGAGTGTGTACTTATATAAATATATTAATAAAGAGTATACTTGATGTAAACGAGTGTGTACTTATATAAATATATAAATATAAACAGTATACTTGATGTAAACGAGTGTGTACTTATATAAATATATAAATAAAGAGTATACTTGATGTAAACGAGTGTGTACTTATATAAATATATAAATAAAGAGTATACTTGATGTAAACGAGTGTGTACTTATATAAATATATTAATAAAGAGTATACTTGATGTAAACGAGTATGTACTTATATAAATATATAAATATAAACAGTATACTTGATGTAAACTAGTGTGTACTTATATAAATATATAAATATAAACAGTATACTTGATGTAAACGAGTGTGTACTTATATAAATATATAAATAAACAGTATACTTGATGTAAACGAGTGTGTACTTATATAAATATATAAATAAAGAGTATACTTGATGTAACGAGTGTGTACTTATATAAATATATAAATAAAGAGTATACTTGATGTAAACGAGTGTGTACTTATATAAATATATAAATAAAGAGTATACTTGATGTAACGAGTGTGTACTTATATAAATATATAAATAAAGAGTATACTTGATGTAACGAGTGTGTACTTATATAAATATATAAATAAAGAGTATACTTGATGTAACGAGTGTGTACTTATATAAATATATAAATAAAGAGTATACTTGATGTAACGAGTGTGTACTTATATAAATATATAAATAAAGAGTATACTTGATGTAAACGAGTGTGTACTTATATAAATATATAAATAAAGAGTATACTTGATGTAACGAGTGTGTACTTATATAAATATATAAATAAAGAGTATACTTGATGTAAACGAGTGTGTACTTATATAAATATATAAATAAAGAGTATACTTGATGTAACGAGTGTGTACTTATATAAATATATAAATAAAGAGTATACTTGATGTAACAGTGTGTACTTATATAAATATATAAATAAAGAGTATACTTGATGTAACGAGTGTGTACTTATATAAATATATAAATAAAGAGTATACTTGATGTAACGAGTGTGTACTTATATAAATATATAAATAAAGAGTATACTTGATGTAACGAGTGTGTACTTATATAAATATATAAATAAAGAGTATACTTGATGTAACGAGTGTATACTTATATAAATATATAAATAAAGAGTATACTTGATGTAAACGAGTGTGTACTTATATAAATATATAAATAAAGAGTATACTTGATGTAACGAGTGTGTACTTATATAAATATATAAATAAAGAGTATACTTGATGTAACGAGTGTGTACTTATATAAATATATAAATAAAGAGTATACTTGATGTAACGAGTGTGTACTTATATAAATATATAAATAAAGAGTATACTTGTGTGTGTACCTCACAGTGCCAGCAGCAGGAAACTCCTTTCACCATCTTCTTCCTCTCTCCTGGTCTACACGGGAAACTACAGATGGAGTCTGGAACAGACTTATCTCCTCCTGACCACTGCATCTCGTCCAGCTGACAGACAGGTACACAGAGACAGAGAGAGAGAGACAGGTACACAGAGGCAGAGACAGGTACACAGAGACAGATAGAGAGACAGGTACACAGAGGCAGAGAGAGAGACAGGTACACAGAGACAGAGAGACACATAGGTACAGAGAGACAGAGAGAGACAGGTACAGAGAGAGAGAGAGAGGTACAGAGAGAGAGAGACAGGTACACAGAGGCAGAGAGAGAGACAGTTTCACAGAGACAGAGAGACCCATAGGTACAGAGAGACAGAGAGAGAGAGACACGTACACAGAGACAGGTACAGAGAGACAGAGAGCGAGAGACACACAGGTACAGAGAGAGAGAGACAGGTACAGAGAGACAGAGAGAAATACAGGTACAGAGAGCAAGAGAGAGAGAGACAGGTAGAGAGAGAGAGACAGGTACAGAGAGAAAAGCACAACTTCCTTTTAACACCACTATTTATGTTGACTGTGAGATCTGTGTGTCCTTCTGATGTGAGCTAAGCCACCGGATGACGTCCAGTCTCAACAGTCCTGTCACTTAAATGTTAGCCTAGTCAGAACTTATAATAATACACACACACACACACACTATATATATATATATATATATATATATATATATATATATATATACCAAACGTTTGGACACACCTTCTCATTCAATGAGTTTCCTTTTTATTTTCATGACTATTAACATTGTAGATTCTCACTGAAGGCATCAAAACTATGAATGAACACATATGGAATTATGTACTTAACAAAAAAGTGTGAAATAACTGAAAACATGTCTTATATTTTAGATTCTTCAAAGTAGCCACCCTTTGCTTTTTTATTAATAAGGGAAATAATTCCACTAATGAACCCTGACAAGGCACACCTGTGAAGGTAAAACCATTTCAGGTGACTACCTCATGAAGCTCATTGAGAGAACACCAAGGGTTTGCAGAGTTATCAAAAAAAGCAAAGGGTGGCTACTTTGAAGAATCTAAAATATAAGACATGTTTTCAGTTATTTCACACTTTTTTGTTAAGTACATAATTCCATATGTGTTCATTCATAGTGTTGATGCCTTCAGTGAGAATCTACAATGTAAATAGTCATGAAAATAAAAAGGAAACGCATTGAATGAGAAGGTGTGTCCAAACTTTTGGCCTGTACTGTATATGCTATATATATATATATATATATATATATATATATATATATATATATATATAAGCGTTATCTCAAAGAAAAGCTGAACTCCAAGTCTTCCAGAAGACCTCTGTTCACCAGCAGGAGCAGCCCCGCCCACCGACTTTATACACGATGTGATTTGCCTGACTAGAGTTTGGTTTTTCCAGCTTGCAAGCCAATGGAGAGTTGCTAAACCGACCCTGGCTGCTAATTACATTTGCTGCCGCTAGATTTCAAGGCTAAATGCGAGGTGCAAATGTAGCAAAAGACATTTGTTTGTGAACCAACACGTAGCAATGTAAATGTAGCCTTAAAATCAAAAAAAAAACAACAGCTGCTGCTTTTTATGTTTTGATCCAATCAGCTTCTTACATTGAGTTTCAGGTTATTGGTCCACTGGCCGATGACATGGTAACCAGGAAGGCTGTGATTGGTCATCTGGAACTGGAAGATGTCGTAACGACCGGGAGCGTCTCCGTTCTCGTTGAACAAAACGCTCGTACCAGCGCTTCCTGTAGGACACATTCAGAGAAGAAGAAACTACTTAAAAGGAGAAATGCGGCACAAAATGGACCCAGGGGTTAACAGAGAGCCGAAGTCCCGCCCCTTCCGGTGGACCTCATGGGACTTTAAAGGTATTGTGTAGGATTTTCCCAAATTTTAGAAAAGAACCGCCCTCTGTAGTTTTTGAAAAAATGCACATGCGCAACACTCTGCCTGCTCCCGAGAGGGAACGCCTATTAAACGTGTGCACGAGAGTGCACTGTTTACAAGTTGCTGTCGGCATGGCTCATACAAGCCTACTTTCCAAAAGAAGATTTGCACTTTTTCACAAATTGAGATGTTTACCGTGTGTGCGCGGTGCGTGACTTGTGCCAGGGCTAGCATCGCTAATCATAGCTTACATCAACTTTTACTAGCAGTGATTTTAAATGGATTTCTCCAAATAGCCAAACTTTACCTGTGGAGTAGAAACTTCACGACTGAGGCATCAGTGGGAAGCCCAACCTGTGCTTTTAGCGCACGCCAGCGTGTGAAATATTCTCCCAAAAGCTTCAATGATTCAAGGAATGGCTGAAACCGTAGCTCAAGCTCACCACACATATACACCTGAAAGCTAGGGACGTAAACATATCACCAGACTGATTGACAACCAGGAGGACCAATAGTCTTGATGATCCACCCGGAAAAAGAAAATCCTCCACTATACCTTTAAGAAAAAATATTAACGGTAGTGAAAAAATATTAACGGTAGTGAACGGGGGAGAGGCAAATTATATTTTGATCCAGTTTGAATTGAGCCATGGATATGGACAAATATGATGTTCGTCAGTTTTAAAGATCATTTTTCAACCGAAGAAAGTCTCAGTTAACCGTAGGTTTGTCGTAGTACCACTTAGTTTAGTGTGAGACCGCTCAGTGGACTACATCTCCCAGTGGACTACATCTCCCAGTGGACTACATCTCCCAGTGGACTACATCTCCCGTTTCACACAATCTACGTCACCTAGCTTGATGCTTGTTTGCTCGCTAGCTAGCTAGCTTAGCTCTGTTCCACAACACATGTAACGTTATCTTACCTGCTGTGTTTTATCCAGTCAGGTGTTTTCAGCAGAGAAGCAAAAGAACGAGAGAGATCCTCTGATCATTAGAGTAACGTTACATCCTGGTACGATACACAGAGACATCGTAGCTTCAGCCAGACGTCATCCATGAAGTTTGTAGTCTTTCTAATTACGTATTTTCACAGTCTTATACTTCAACAGTTTAACAATAAAATGAGACTTTTTTCGGTTGAAAAATAATGTTTTAAATTGACGAACATCATGTTTGTAATCCACGGGCTCAATTCAAACTGGATCAAAACTTGTTCATACTTTTTCGAAATATAAGGTCCCATTGGCCGGAAGTAGAAGGGGGCGGGACTTTCGTCTCTCTGTGTGTACCGAGTCGACCGTTCTTTGGGATATGTTTTCATGCTAATCAAACGTGACCAGTTTTAGCGCTAACCGCTAATTAGCTTATAACGCTAGTCGTCGGGGTAGAGGGTAAAGTAAAGAGAAATCTCTATTTCTACACCACTAACAAGGATCCAAATAGCACCACACTTCCACGGTAGCATGATGAGGGTCCCTACATGTAAACACAAGCATTGAGAACTTTGTAAGTGTACAGACAGTTTATTAAAAAGATAGCTTATGAAGACAGTAGCGTTTACGTATACAGGTGGGCCAATGGGCGTAAATCTGATCTAACAAATAACTATATATAAATTTGAAGAGCAATTTTTGAAGGGGACACAATTAATACAGTCCCAATTACACTCATAGAGGACATGTGTACACAGAGGAAAGCCTTAATACTATCATTAGTGTAGCATGGAGACTGTACCATTACCCTTATTTTCAGTGTTTCTCTTGATTCAATGAAAAAGCTGACGAAATTGACCAAAAAATAAACAAAACAAAAAATACCTTAAAACATAATGACTTATTTTGAAAAAAGTGTCCCCCCATATAAAAGAAATACAATGCCTTTGTACACTTGTTAAATTAGCTGATCATAATTTAAATTAGTGAGCCACTTCAAACACAACTGTAGCTACCGTATTTTCTGCACTATAAGGCGCACCGGATTATAAGGCGCACCTTCAATGAACGGCCTATTTTAGAACTTTTTTCATATATAGGGCGCACCGGATTATAAGGCGCATAGAATATCGGTAGAAGATACTGCAGTCAAACGTTTGACTGGGGTTGCGTTATGCATCCACTAGATGGAGCTGTGTGTCGATCGTCTCAACGTGGTCCCTGACATGTTGTCATCGGCTTGTCTGCTTCCATTGGCCATATCAGAGGCAAACCTGAATGATTGGCTAATATGAGCTACCAATGGAAAGCTTAGAAGCTAGGGAATACGATGACGCCCACACTGATCATGTAGCAAGCTTTCTTTGTTGCTGAAAGGACAACGAAAACGGGTATGGATGCACTCTCGACACTGTTGTGTAACTGATATAAATCATCTTATGCTTTGTATGTGGGCTTCAATTAATCATTAGAGGCTAAGCTTTCAATTGGTGTGTCGCATGGCTGTATATTTTGAATATTTAATGCTTTAAAGTTATAAAAACGCAAATGAGTGGAAGTTTTATCGAGGTTACAACGACGCAGTGTCCCGTCAACGGGGCAGTGATCCTTGAGAGGTTGATCCATATATAAGGCGCTCCGGATTATAAGGCGCACTGTCGTTTTTTGAGAAAATTAAAGGCTTTTAAGTGCGCCTTATCGTGCGGAAAATACGGTAGATCTTCAATATTAACCCTAATATCAGTTCACACACATAACGTTATAGGCTTATCGCCGTGGTAACGTTAGTAGTAGTGGGTGCATTTCTATCCAACAAGCTGTTTAACAAGCTAGGTAGCGTTACAATATATTACACTAGCATAGCGAACTTTTTTGTCATGACTAATTAATTAATTACTCAGCATCATATTTCTATTTGAGAAAAGATAAACGTCATCTGATGTTTAATGTGAATAAAATAGCCTCGAACCGCCTACTTACGACGTTCCTGTCACTACCCGATGAGACTGTGAGTCGAGTGCAGATCCTAACGTACAGCAGGCAGTGGACCAAACCACTGTGAGGCAAAGGGAGGGAGGGACTCAAAATGTTTCTAAACTTAAAAAGCATTTCTTGGGGGGTTTATATCAACAATCAATCAATCAATCAACATATATTTATATAGCACTTTACATTAACCAACAGGTATTCAAAGTGCTTCACATCAGAAACCAAGACTAAAACACACATCATATAACATATCATACAATGAAAAGAATGACATGTAGAAACAATAAAATCAGAAAAGGTTACATAGAAAATAGGAGAGGGAAAATTGTCACACCACTACTATGTATTAAAAGCCTTTCTAAACAGATACGTTTTAAGTCTAGACCTAAAAAGTGCTACGTCTGTAGTCGTCCGAATTTCAGGGGGTAACTTGTTCCAGAGTCTCGGGGCAGCAACTGCAAAAGCCCGATCACCCCACCGTTTATACCTTGACCTCGGGACTTCTAAAACCAGCTGATTTGAGGACCGCAAGGACTGGTTGTGCCCACGCAGTATTGTTTTACTACTTACAAGAGCTGTGCGATTTTTTCCCCTAAAAAAAATACTCAACACAATGAAATGCCTTATTTTGTATCATACTGTTGTATAAATTGCTGGAGGTGCATGTGTTTTTTAAGCTTTGCAGATGATGTAACTGCAACAGTGATAAATGTGTTTGTGAAATGATGATGATGATGAGGAGTTTCTGTAGAGACTAACGAAGTAGTGAACCTCTCTGGGATGAATGCATTTTTGTCTCTGGAGAATTCTGACACTGTTTGAAGCAGCGCTGCATTCACGCTGAATTCTTGCACTGCTGCAGCCATGAAGGAACACTTGTTTTTAAAGGAATAGTTAAATTTGCTGCCGCTAGATTTCTAGGCTAAATGCGAGGTGCAAATGTAGCAAAAGACATTTGTTTGTGAACCAACACGTAGCAATGTAAATGTAGCCTTAAAACACTACATTTACTTGTACTGCGATTTTTTTATAAAAAAACTTGATTTACGATTCGATTTTCCCCCACTTCCATTTAAAACAAAATAACTGCGAACTGTAATTTTAAAAATATATATTTATTGTATTTAATTAAAGTGCATCAACAGAAAACAAAATTGCAAAGGCAAACCCTTTCTCTAAGTGAAAGGTCACTGTGCAGCAGTGTGCAACAAAGATTGTTAAACATCCAAATTATTTATACTGTATTTGGACTGAAAAAAAATCAAAAAAATCGATTTTTATGAAAATTAAATTAAAACGTGACGAGATTTCTCGTCGAGGTGAAAAGAGTGAAAGAGTGACAGGCAAGACGAACACAATATGTAAACATTGTAAGAAAGAAATGCCGTACTACTAACTACAGTAGTTAGTAGAGAGCTGTGGTGGGGCTGTAAGTGTTTTTGCATAGTGCTCGTGTTAGCCGCGGTATACGGCATTTTTTTCTTACAATGTTTACATATTGTGTTCGTCTTGTCTGTCACTCTTTCGCCGTTTATTATTTCCGCAGGAAAACCCAAAATGTTGCCACACAAATGATTTAAAAGTGGCAGGGGGGATCTTCAATAGTAATTCCACGCTCCATCACGCTGACATCACATCGCCTCACGAGACAACTTTTCACCTCGACGAGAAATCTCGTCTCGTTCTCGTGAACCCGATCTCGTGATGTGTCTCGTCTCGTGGAGTAAGCGTCTCGTCACACCCCTAGCTTGTAACCTTGGTTCTCTGAGTAAAGACTATTTTTCCCAGTCATATTTCTTAACTGAAGTTTTCTTTAAATTAGTGTTAAAATCGTGTCTCGCTCTCGTGACCCCAATCTCGTGTCTCGTCTTGTCTCGTGAGCCGAGTGTCTCGTCACACCCCTATTATTTACCATACACAGCACTGTTTTAATGATATTTCTAGGGGTGGGGGAGGAGGGGACAACCCTTAGATGGGATTTACGCACATGGGCAGGCGCCATCTTGGGAAAACAGTCACGATCAGTCGAACCACAAACGCTGTGCAGCCGGCAATCAGTAACGTAGCTCAAGCACAGCGTTCGTGGTTCGACTGATCGTGACTGTTGTCCCGAGATGGGGCCTGCCTGTATACGTGAATGCTACAAGGGGGTAAGCTTCGCTTCAGAACTCGAGCCATCTATGGCGCCATTTTGTTGCTACAAAAGGTATCACCTCCTGTTAGCATTCCACTGACCGCCATTTTTTTTTACGTCACTTTGACTGCGAATAACGAATCGGAAGCGTCTAAAGACTCTTATTTGTCCGTTGTTTATTTCTAAAGAAACACGACAATGTATAAAAGGCTCCATTACCTTGTAGCTCACGTTATGGCTCCGTAGCAGACGCTTTTATAAAAATAGGCTAACGATTGGGTCATAACCACGAGACTTACTGTCACACAGTAGAGGAATTACCGTATAGTACAGGAGAAGCTCACAGGCAGTTTGGACTTCCATTATCTGTTTAGGTTTAATTACTAATGTTAACTAGCATGTTAGTGATCAGTAATTAGCCTGTGTCTATGTTATCTCCTTACATATACCTACGCTCTCCATCTCTGTAAGATTGGGAATGATTGAGATTTCTCTCAGCACAGCTACCAGAAGACTTCACACTTTCAGACAGGTTGCTCACGTCACATCTACGTCTTCAAGCTCAGTTGGAGGCTGCTCAGTAACGCTCAGCCAGCACCGGGAAAGAGACTTCTGATATCCTTCACTGGTCTCAGACCAGAGACACAGGGTCTGCTGGTCCATTATATACTGTCTATGGAATGCTACAGTCTTTATAAACTCTCTTTTTAATAAAGCTGTCTGTACACTTAAAGTTCTCAATGCTTCTGTTTACATGTAGGGACCCTCATTATGCTACCGTGGAAGTGTGGTGATATTTGGAGCCTTGTTAGTGGTGTAGAAATAGAGATTTCTTTTTACTTTACCCTCTGCCCCCGATGACTAGCATTATAAGCGTTATATTTTATTAAATGTTTTAATATTGTCTGATTTAAATGTTGTTTTGGACCCCAGGAAGACTAGCTGGTCATGTAGGCGCCAGCCAGCTAATGGGGATCCTTATAATAAATACAAAATACAAATAAACAGGGTTAAAAATTAGCACCATCCACCAGCCAAATGCTGGTAAAATATGCAAGTGGCTGGCAGATTTGCTTCACTCACCAGCCCAAAATAAGCAGTGGTACTCTACTGAGTGGCTGGTATAATGTGAACATTCACTAGCCATTTGGCCCGTGGACGAAAAAGTTTATTTTGAACCCTAGGTTGTAAGCTAATTAGCGGTTAGCGCTAAAACTGGTCAGATTCGATTAGCATGAAAACATATCCCAGAGAACGGTCGACTCGGTCAGAGCCGGCCCTAGACGTTTTGGGGGGCCCTAAGCAGGATTTGGTTTGGGGGGACTCTCCACATTGCATCACGTTGCCACTGCACTTGGCACTAAACCAACTTTTGTGTATTGTAAATATTAGTTTAAGCACTCATAATGTCCAAATAAGCATTTAAAAAGACTAATGTGAGACCTATTAGCAGCAACGCTATCTTTAAATAGACCGGCTCTGTTATGAGCTCTATTGTGGGACATTTCAAGAGCTCTTGGGGGCCCCTCTGGTAGCCACGGGGCCCCTAAGCAGACGCTTAGTTCCAGCTCTGGACTCGGTACATGTGTGTTATTAAACCCTAGGTCCATTTTGGACTTTTCTTTCTTTTTTATTTTATGGGTTTTTTGGGAGATTTTTTATGTGCAGAAATTTAAGATGTAAATTTAAAACTGCTGGATAGAAACACAGTGTCTTCCATTTCCTCCTGCAGAGAGTTTTCAGCAGCTGCTCACTTTAATTATTAACACACACACACACACACACACACACACACACACACACACAGACACTACATCACACAAACTCTCTCTCTCTCACACACAAACACACACAAACTCTCTCACACACACACACAAGCACACACTCTCTCACACACACACAAACTCTCTCTCTCACACACACACACACACACAAACACTCTCTCATACACACACACACTCTCTCTCTCACACACATACAAACCCACACACACACACTCTCTCTCTCACACACACACACGCACACACACAAACACTCTCTCTCACACACACAAACCCACACCCACACTCTCTCTCTCACACACACACACACACACACACACACACACAAACACTCTCTCTCATACACACACACACTCTCTCTCTCACACACACACAAACCCACACACACACACTCTCTCTCTCACACACACACACACACGCACACACACAAACACTCTCTCTCATACACACACACTCTCTCTCTCACACACACACAAACCCACACACACACACTCTCTCTCACACACACACACACAAACACTCTCTCTCATACACACACACACACTCTCTCACACACACACAAACCCACACACACACACTCTCTCTCTCACACACACACACACACACGCACACACACAAACACTCTCTCTCTCACACACACACACACTCTCTCTCTCTCTCTCTCTCACACACACGGAGTCCTCAGAGGAAACATGTAAAGTGCATTAAGTTATTTTTAACTTATTATCTCTCACGGCATCTGAAGAAAGAAAAAGCTTCTATGGAAAAACATCAGACCAGAACACAAATCACGCACAACGTAGTGATGCAGAAAGACAAAATCAAATACACAAATAATGGAAAAAACGCAAAGATGAGAAGGGGAATAAACTCGGGCTGGTCAGACGATGGCGCTATAGGCTACGCATGGCTCCGATTGTTCTTCCACGTCAGCTAGTGTTGGCCATGTTTCAGGTTCTCTGCAGATTAAGACACATTACGGGAATATCCGGGAAGATACCGACAAGAAACTGTGAGTTAAATGTTCGCTTTGTTCGTTTCTAGGGTGTGGGATTCTCAGGGTATACCTTACGATACGATTAGGGCTGTCCCTAACGAGTTCCTTCATCTGGTGATTTATTTGCATATTATTCTAAAGATTTTTTTAACTGAACTTTGGAGAATCAGTTTTGTTACTTAGGTACTTGACATAAAACTTAAAAGGTCCCATGACATTGTGCTTTTTGGATGCTTTTATATAGGCCTTAGTGGTCCCCTAATACTGTATCTGAAGTCTCTTTTATATAGACCTTAGTGGTCCCCTAATACTGTGTCTGAAGTCTCTTTTATATAGACCTTAGTGGTCCCCTAATACTGTGTCTGAAGTCTCTTTTATATAGACCTTAGTGGTCCCCTAATACTGTATCTGAAGTCTCTTTTATATAGACCTTAGTGGTCCCCTAATACTGTATCTGAAGTCTCTTTTATATAGACCTTAGTGGTCCCCTAATACTGTATCTGAAGTCTCTTTAATATAGGCCTTAGTGGTCCTCTAATAATGTATCTGAAGTCTCTTTTATAGAGGCCTTAGTGGTCCTCTAATACTGTATCTGAAGTCTCATTTATATAGACCTTAGTGGTCCCCTAATACTGTATCTGAAGTCTTTTTTATATAGACCTTAGTGGTCCCCTAATACTGTATCTGAAGTCTCTTTTATAGAGGCCTTAGTGGTCCTCTAATACTGTATCTGAAGTCTCTTTTATATAGACCTTAGTGGTCCTCTAATACTGTATCTGAAGTCTCTTTTATATAGACCTTAGTGGTCCTCTAATACTGTATCTGTATCTGGCAAGGTGGAGGGTGGGGGTGTGGTCTTGACCAACTGCCACTTTGCTCGTTTGAAAGCCATGATGTCTCTCTCTCTCTCATGGGGGGGCCAAATTCTCTGGGTGGGTAAACCAGAGAAAGGGGAGGTAACCTTTCTCCTTATGACCTCATAAGGAGAAGATTCCTGATTGGTCCATCTGAGCTTTCATTTTCTCAAAGTCAGAGCAGGATACCCAGGGCTCGGTTTACACCTATCACCATTTCTAGCCACTGGGGGACCATAGGCAGGCTGGGGGAACTCATATTAATGTTAAAAAACCTCATAAAGTGAAATTTTCATGCCATGGGACCTTTAAAATGGCTACGACATGGATGTATTTCATCATGGGAGTATATGCAGTTAAGATAATCACTGGCAAGTGTATTTTTGAATCAGTGTGGGGCAAGCAAAATAATTGAAACACAGGGCTACAGCCTACGTAAGTGGCCTGAAGATTATACTTGTGCGTTGGTGTGTGAGTCGATCTCTTTAAGAGAATAGCAGGGCCGGAGTGTGCGTCATATTGTTATTCTCGAGGAAGTTGAAGATTTTTTTTTTCCAAAACTTGCCAAGCCTATTTTTTGTTGTTGTGTAACTTATCTTTTCTAAAGCTAAGTAAAAAGTCATTCCTCTAAACCACTGCGATGTGCCAAAAGGTGCCTCTGATTTCCATGAGCAGGCAATGCATTGTTTGGCTTCTAAAAATAACTAATATTCAGTAGAGATCTAACTTTGTTAGAGCTTATAAAGCCGTCTGGGTAGAGATTTAAAGTGCTCTTACTGTCACTGTTGAAATATGCACACACGTGGTACGCTCCATAGGGTTGGTCACGTAGTGGACCCCGTGCGCTGACATGCATTAACATGTGCACGTGGCAGGGTAACTGGCCAATGAAACATGATCATTACAGCGTTTCAAGCTCTAAATCAAACACAACTAAGCCACACAGCCAACGGACGGGACGCAGCGCTAAATATAAATAATACTAATATATACAGTACAGGCCAAAAGTTTGGACACACCTTCTCATTCAATGTGTTTCCTTTTTATTTTCATGACTATTTACATTGTAGATTCTCACTGAAGGCATCAAAACTATGAATGAACACATATGGAATTATGTACTTAACAAAAAAGTGTGAAATAACTGAAAACATGTCTTATATTTTAGATTCTTCAAAGTAGCCACCCTTTGGTTTTTATTAATAAGTGAAATAATTCCACTAATGAACCCTGACAAAGCACACCTGTGAAGGTAAAACCATTTCAGGTGACTACCTCATGAAGCTCATTGAGAGAACACCAAGGGTTTGCAGAGTTATCAAAAAAAGCAAAGGGTGGCTACTTTGAAGAATCTAAAATATAAGACATGTTTTCAGTTATTTCACACTTTTTTGTTAAGTACATAATTCCATATGTGTTCATTCATAGTTTTGATTCCTTCAGTGAGAATCTACAATGTAAATAGTCATGAAAATAAAAAGGAAACGCATTGAATGAGAAGGGGAGTCCAAACTTTTGGCCTGTACTATATATATATATATATATATATATATATATATATATATATATATATACACATACACACACACACACACACACACATATTATATAATACAAAATAAACTAAATATTGCATACTTATCGTGACACTTTCAATATAATATTGCGCAACCTGATATCGCAATAATTCCATATGTGTTCATTCATAGTTTTGATGCCTTCAGTGAGAATCTACAATGTAAATAGTCATGAAAATAAAAAGGAAACGCATTGAATGAGAAGGTGTGTCCAAACTTTTGGCCTGTACTATATATATATATATATATATATATATATATACATACACACACACACACACACACATACACACACACACACATATTATATAATACAAAATAAACTAAATATTGCATACTTATCGTGACACTTTCAATATAATATTGCGCAACCTGATATCGCAATAACGATATGGAGTCGATATATCATGCACTCCTAATTCAGAGCGCCTTATTTTATTCTTTAAAATATCCATATTTGATGCCAGTGTATCGATTCTCGTATCGCATGAAGAAGGACAACGATATGACAGATGAAAAATAGCCTCTTGGCTAATTCTGGCATTTTTAACCCATGTAAAATCATGCGTTTTATTAAATTTGCACTGTCCCCTTTCATAAATAAATAAACTGAATTGAATACATTCCCGTATCCATGTTTTGTCCCACGTGTTGTCGTTTCCATCGTCCATTTAGCATCAACTCCCCCCCCCCTCCCCCCAAAGGCAAAAAACACATCCTGTGAGTTTAAAAAACGTTTTTGAGGATTGAGAATTGAGGATGTTTTATCGAATAATGCCGTTACCATCCATATTTTTCTAACGCGATACTTCAAATTGTGCATAACAATACGTGAATGGAAACACAGCTCCTGTCCCGGTTGGTTTCGGTTTGATCCCTTTGAACAAAAATGGAGTTCATTTAAAGCCATCCAGAAGAATCCACTTCTACTGAACTGATGAAATATTCAGATGAGGTTCGTGAAGAGAGAGAGAGAGAGAGAGAGACAGGTGGTCAGATAGACAGGTTTCATGCCAAATACAGCTCTGGCTTTTACAGATTAAAATCCTCTCGGTCTTCCAGCTGCTGCAGCTTCTCGTCTTTATAAAATATGGATTTGATGTCTAACAGAATGAAGCTGCTGCAGTTTGTTGTGCTGCTCTGAAAATCTCTACAGAGAATCTCCCAGGAAGATCCTGATTAGATCCACCTCAGATGACTCCTTCAGTGATTCTCCTCCTCCTCCTCCTCCTCTTCCTCTTGGCTATCTGAGCTCTTTACGGCTGAAACCCTGCAGAGGAAACTCTTTTTCGGTGGCTTGGACCCACCATGTCGTGCATTCAGTCACCACCCAGTTGTCTCGCATTGCCAGACCTTCCTCCACAGCGCTGCGTAGGAGGGTCTGGCTAGTCCACACAGCATTATGGGATAGGAGAAAAAAAGGTGCTTTGGTTTAATGGCATTTCTTTAAACCAATCACAATCATCTTAGCTCCGGATGGAGCCACTGTGCCTCTGCTAAATAGCCTCTGAAAGGAACTTGTTTTGGTGGAACGTGTGTACGTTCAAAAGTTGTTTTAGTCATGCAACAGAAAACTCTGATTGGACAGATAGTCTAGCTAGCTGTCTGGATTTACCCTGCAGAGATCTGAGGAACAGTTAACCATAGTCCTCACACATCAGCCGGAGGTTAGAACCCCAACACAGAGACAGAGGAATGGGACAGGACATCTGGCCGAAAATGAGGGACATCCGGTGTATCTTCCGGCGGCACTGGAGCAATCTCCTAAATGGATCGTCGTCGATATAATGTAGACTACCACCCAGAGACCACGACCACAGCTGAGGACTGCTTCTGGAATCCAGAGCTTCACCTTTAGGACCAGAGTCCCAGTGTTGTAGTACTTGATATCGGTCTTGGGGTGCGTACCGATCGCATAGTAGTTCCCTGCAAAGTGGACTGCATCGAGCAAACACGCTCAGCTCAAAGGGAACTGTGAACTGTTTATAGGGAAGAACTGAACAACGGTTCATCACTTCACCTGAAGTTCACAAGTTAAGATACCAGTTAGTCATTGCGCCTCAAATGTATCTGAAGTCTCTTTTATATAGGCCTTAGTGGTCCCCTAATACTGTATCTGAAGTCTCTTTATATATACCTTAGTGGTCCCCTAATACTGTATCTGAAGTCTCTTTTATATAGACCTTAGTGGTCTTCTAATACTGTATCTGAAGTCTCTTTTATATAGACCTTAGTGGTCCCCTAATACTGTATCTGAAGTCTCTTTTATATAGACCTTAGTGGTCCTCTAATACTGTATCTGAAGTCTCTTTTATAGAGACCTTAGTGGTCCCCTAATACTGTATCTGAAGTCTCTTTTAAATAAACCTTAGTGGTCCCCTAATACTGTATCTGAAGTCTCTTTTATATAGACCTTAGTGGTCCCCTAATACTGTATCTGAAGTCTCTTTTATATAGACCTTAGTGGTCCCCTAATACTGTATCTGAAGTCTCTTTTAAATAAACCTTAGTGGTCCCCTAATACTGTATCTGAAGTCTCTTTTATATAGACCTTAGTGGTCCCCTAATACTGTATCTGAAGTCTCTTTTATATAGACCTTAGTGGTCCTCTAATACTGTATCTGAAGTCTCTTTTATATAGACCTTAGTGGTCCCCTAATACTGTATCTGAAGTCTCTTTTATATAGACCTTAGTGGTCCCCTAATACTGTATCTTGACCAACTGCCACTTTGCTCGTTTGAAAGCCATGATGTCTCTCTCTCTCTCTCATGGGGGGGGCCAAATTCTCTGGGCGGGCAAAGCAGAGAAAGGGGAGGTAACCTTGCTCCTTATGACCTCATAAGGAGAAGATTCCTGATTGGTCCATCTGAGCTTTCATTTTCTCAAAGGCAGAGCAGGATACCCAGGGCTCGGTTTACACCTATCACCATTTCTAGCCAATGGGGGGCCATAGGTAGGCTGGGGGAACTCATATTAATGTTAAAAACAAACCTATTAAAGTGACATTTTCATGCCATGGGACCTTTAAATTTTGTAGTTCTACAACCACGAACTATTAGCCTCCATCCAGAGGGGAGACACTGAAATTCCCTATTCAAAGGGTGTAGGATTCCCTTTTTTTTTTTAAAAACAAACTAATTAATCTGCACACATAGTTAAAAATCGAGATCTCCAAGCGAGGCACTGCAGCTCCCTTGTTGCTCTGACGTAGATTTATATGTTCTGTTTTGTTTCTTACCGTTGAATTTGACGGCTCTGATGTAGTCGAGCAGCAAGCGGCCCTCCACGGGGTCCATGTTGCTGCAGACTCCGGAGCTGCCGGGACACAGATCCAGGTGCATGTTGTGCAGAGCGTAAGCAACCGCGTAAACCGCGTCGATCACAAACTGGACCTTACCCTCCTGCTCGTAGGACGAGTCCCGGCCAATCCTCTCCTCACCTGCAAGGGGGACACAGAGATACCGGAGGGGACATCAAGTCTCCGCTCTACATTGACTTGTATTGGGTGAAGGTTTCCTGTGTGGTGATATTCACTAACCAGTCCTTCCAGAAAAATGCGTGATGAGTTTTTTTATGATTGTCGCGGGGGCAAAAATCCTTGATTATTGCGGCACGTTTTCTTAAAAAATGCGATGGAATATTAGGGATATTTATGCAATTTTATGCAATGAAAGTGCGGGAACTTGCAAAAACTGCAAATTGATGAAAATGAGAAAAAAAA
>CM046793.1:3849142-3859142 GCA_025617405.1 Perca schrenkii
TTTCATGTACTCAGATTTACTCTTATAGACCTCAGAACACACACTTACACACACACACACACATATATCACACATAAAATATAAGAAAAGGTCATATTCACACCTTCATGTACTCAGATCTACTCTTATAGACCTCAGAACACACACTTATACACACACATACATATATCCAGTCATGTGTGTACAAATTTGATTTGACAAAAGCCATTTCTTTGTCTGTCTTGCAAACGTGTAAAAGTTTGTGCTTCCTATCAGCTCTGTGGGCAACATATTCCACTGACGAGCGACCACACAAGAAAAAGCATTTATTCCAAATGTTGTCCTGCGTTTAGGGATCCTGGATTCACCTCGCTCTGTAGATCTAGTTGCTCGAGCCGTTATTTCAGAGCCCAAAGATATGAATTCTTTTAGTGGAGGAGCAGCGGTGATTTTATACATAAAACTCAGATTTGTGTGGTTATCAGATTTTCAAAGCTAAGAAATTTATATTTTACAAGAATATGACAGTGATGGAATCGTCTGCCTTTCTTATCGTGAATCTTTAGAGAGCTTTTATATAATGACTCAAGTGGCATGAGGGCAATTTTAGTAGCCTGTGACCAACTTGTCATACAGTAACGACAGTGTGGAACAATCATTGCATTTAGATAGGCCCCTGAGGCCTCGATTGTAAGGGAATTTCGAATATATCTATACTGTGCCATATTAAATTTAATTGTGTTTGATAACTTTTTAATATGTTTTTTAAAACCTAAATTTGGTTCCAATATGACACAAAAATATTTGACCTGGATTTGAAATCATTTGTCCATCAATAAAGATCTTAGGGCAATTTTGTATTTTATAACGATTGCTAAAAAACATTGAAACAGTCTTATCTAAATTTAAGGTGAGGCATGAGTTTCTCAGCCACAAAGAGACTTTCTTCATCTCTCTGGTCAGTTTTTGAGCACCTTATCATCAGCATACATAATGATTTTGCTCTCTTACAAACAGTTGGCAGATCATTTATGTATAGTGTAAACCATAGATATAGAACAATAGATATGACATGTAATTCTGACTTGCCATTCCAGGATGGAAGCATTTGGCGGCCATCTTACCAGGGTTAAGTTTTAGAATTGCTTCCATTGGAATCAATGGGGAAATAGGGTCATGTTGTCTTTATAATCCTTATATTTTTCTACCAATACATCAATAGTGGTTTTAATTCAAAGTAATGACTGTAAGACAACTGTGCCTTTCTAGAAAGAAACAAAAAATAGAGATTTGGGTGGAATTTTGATTGATATAGCTCCAAGAGAACAAGTAATTTGTTAAATTATGAAGATAATCTCATAATTTTGCATTTATATTGCAGGTAATAATTTTATTTTTTCAATTTTGCATGAACTTAATATGTAAAAACTGTCTTTGGTATTCTGAATGGCTAATATACATTAAACAATATTTTTGAATGTCAATCTCAACTATAAGACCACATTTCCCATCAACCCCGCTACTTCCTGTTGTTGTTGCTGGATGTGGCTACTGTTGATTTGTGTAACGTAACTTTACTCTATGTGTAACGTTACAGTACTTGTCGTTAACTTTAATTTAACTGAAAACTTAACACAGATTGAGTGAAATCAGCCACAGCAGTCAATGTTAGGCAACGTAACTAGCTAGCTAGCTAGTTCACCAACTTTTCTGTATTTATAGTTAAAAAAAGAAGAGAAAAATACTCTATCTACTCCTACTGACATGTGGAAAGTGATGGTAGCCTCCTGGTCTCTTTGGTCCTTCTGGTAAAGCAGTTAGGTGCTGACCAGCTGACAACCATACTGGCTGCCATAGGCGACAATAGTAAACAGTACCCTAGTAAGATGGCTGACAGGTATGCCATAAGTTATGACGTCATGTCATATCTATTGTTCTATATTGTTCTATATCTATGGTGTAAACAGCAGGGGGCCTAAAATAGAACCTTGTGGCACCCCCATGCTGCAAGGTCTTAAGGGTGAATTTGTATTGTCGAACGCAACACATTGTTGTCTGTCATTAAGGTAAGATTGAATCCATGCTATTGTGTTTATGTCAAGAGAAAAGTCAGATAGCTTGCTGATGAGAAGCTGGTGATTAACTGTGTCAAAAGCCTTTCTCAGGTCTAGAAAGACCGCCTAGAGGTGGGAATCACCAGAGGCCTCACGATACGATATCATCCCGATACTTATGTCACGATACGATATTATTGCGATTTTAAACATATTGCAATATTCTGCAATATATTGCGATGTATTACCTTTTTTCCCAACTTCAGATTTTCCCCAATTTCAAACGATGTCCCGAAAAGGACAATTTTGTCAACATCTGTTTTATCTAAAAAGATAAATTTCTCTGTTTGTTCATCTCACTTAAATTTTATTGCTGCAAAATGTGATTGTCAAGCAGACAAACTGACCAACACATATATCATAAAAGATCGATACTTGGCGTCTGTGTATCGATACAGTATTGCCACAGAAAAATATCGCGATACTATGCTGTATCGATTTTTTTCCCCCCCACCCCTAAGACCGCCCCCACCACACCTCCACCATCAAGACTAGATTTAAGGTCTTCTAGTAGGTAGCAGCACGCAGACTCTGTGGAGTATCATTTCCTGAACCCAAACTGGCAAGGATGTAATGCTTCAATGTGGTCAAGATGCTCCACTAGCTGCTCTGTTACCACCTTCTCAAAGATCTTGGAGATGGCTGGTAGAATGCTAATAGGTCGATAGTTTGACACACAGAGCTTATCTCCTGACTTAAAAATCGGCTTGACTATTGCTTTTTTCCAACGCCAAAGGACAATTGTTTTCATTTATACAGTACAGGCCAAAAGTTTGGACACACCTTCTCATTCAATGCGTTTCCTTTTTATTTTCATGACTATTAACATTGTAGATTCTCACTGAAGGCATCAAAACTATGAATGAACACATATGGAATTATGTACTTAACAAAAAAGTGTGAAATAACTGAAAACGTCTTATATTTTAGATTCTTCAAAGTAGTCACCCTTTGCTTTTTTTGATAACTCTGCAAACCCTTGGTGTTCTCTCAATGAGCTTCATGAGGTAGTCACCTGAAATGGTTTTACCTTCACAGGTGTGCTTTGTCAGGGTTCATTAGTGGAATTATTTACTTTATTAATAAAAAAGCAAAGGGTGGCTACTTTGAAGAATCTAAAATATAAGACATGTTTTCAGTTATTTCACACTTTTTTGTTAAGTACATAATTCCATATGTGTTCATTCATAGTTTTGATGCCTTCAGTGAGAATCTACAATGTAAATAGTCATGAAAATAAAAAGGAAACACATTGAATGAGAAGGTGTGTCCAAACTTTTGGCCTGTACTGTAGATTGATTCACAGCTATTGTTAGTGCTGGAGTGAAAATAATTTTGTGTTCTTTTAAAAGGGATGTATCAAGTCCAAATATATCCCTCGCTTTACTATTTTTTAAATTTGCTATTATTTTATCTTTATCCTGCAACCTACAATAAGACGCATTACCATCTCCATGATCATCTGGGCAGCAGTTAACTTCAGGAAAAGTCTCTGCCAGATCCAACACAGAATCCAAGAAATAACCATTGTAATGTTTAGCCAGAATAGAGCCCTCACTTTGAACAATTCCATTGATTTTAAGCTGTAAATGCTCCTGATGTATTTTTTCCCTTCCCAGTAGTTTATCCATGCTCCTCCAAAATTTTTTACAATTACCTTTTGCCTCTTTGATTAAGTTTAAGAAAAAACTTGCTTTTGCTTTTCGAAGCAACATGGTAACTTTATTGCTTAGTGATTTATAAATATAATAATCAGTGGTTAATTTAGTTTTAAGAGAAACCTTGAGAGCTTTATCTCTCTGTTTCATTATATCCCAAAGGGATTCATTATTTCCTTATTTGTTCTAATGGATGCTGTATTGTGTGAATGATCTATGATTGTGTTTTATGTATTTTGATCATGTGTTTCATGTACTTCGATCATGTTGATTTTCTATGTTTGAGCTGTGTGTATTTATCTTTTGTATTCTTTATAGCAGTAATAATATTGTCGCATGTATGTCCACAGTTTTCTCTATTTATTTTGGAGGCCCAGTCAATTTCATTGAAATCAGTTTTAAAGTGTTCATAATTTCTTTTATGAATATGAGGAATTTTACATTGTTTATTTAATTGTTCTTTGTTTCTGCATCTGTGTCTGTCTGCATCTGTGTGTGTCTGCATCTGTGTGTGTGTGTGTGTGTGTGTGTGTGTGTGTGTGTGTCTGCATCTGTGTGTGTCTGCATCTGTGTGTGTGTGTGTGTGTGTGTGTGTGTGTCTGCATCTGTGTGTGTGTGTGTGTGTGTGATTGACATTGGTTGCGTTTTTACTTGATGTCGTCCTCGTTGGCGAAGATGATCACTCCTCTGGCGTTACTCGTCTCCATAAGACGTCTGATGATTTTGTCAAACTCTCCGGCTGTTGGCTCGCGGGGAATCTTCACCGACTGAGCAATACACACCCCGCCTGACAGACAGACAGAGAGACAGACAGGTTTATATTACATCTGTCAGCCTGACCGAGAGACAGACAGGTTTATATTACATCTAACTGTCAGCCTGACAGAGAGACAGACAGGTTTATATTACATCTAACTGTCAGCCTGACAGAGAGACAGACAGGTTTATATTACATCTAACTGTCAGCCTGACAGAGAGACAGACAGGTTTATATTACATCTAACTGTCAGCCTGACAGAGAGACAGACAGGTTCATATTACATCTAACTGTCAGCCTGACAGTAGTAATTCCTCTACTGTGTGACAGTAAGTCTCGTGGTTATGACCCAATCGTTAGCCTATTTTTATAAAAGCGTCTGCTACGGAGCCATAACGTGAGCTACAAGGTAATGGAGCCTTTTATACATTGTCGTGTTTCTTTAGAAATAAACAACGGACAAATAGAGTCTTTAAACGCTTCAGATGTAAAGTTATTCTCTGTCAAAGTGACGTCAAAATGAATGGGAGTCAATGGGATGCTAACAGGGGGTGATGGCCAGGTAGCATCAAATGGCGCCATAGGAGGTACGAGTTCTGAAGCGAAGCTTACCCCCCCCCCTTGGGTAAATATTCATGAAAAAGGAGAAGTTTGTGAACGGGCAACACAGATTTTGATAAAGAACAACTAAACAAGTTACACACCGGGACCTTTAACTGTGTGTGGTTTCTTGCAACAGGAAGTCTGGGAATACAGTGACGTATTCCCGAGAAGCGATATTTTTAAAATCAAGAGAAAACCTTCAAGCCTTTAAACATATAGGGTGACCAGACGTCCCTGTTTGACCGGGACAGTCCCGATTTTAAGTTGCTTGTCCCGAGTCCCGAAAAAATCCCATCGGGACGCTAAAATGTCCAGATTTACACCAACCACTAAGACAAAATGAAGTAATGCACAAATCATGAATTAATTCATAATTCATGCAATGAAAAATCAAATTTCACAAACTCAGTCAGTCCCTCCAGAATAACGTGATTATGCGATCACATAATTCAACGCAAAATCAGCCAAAGTCTGCATATTGATGCGCATTAATTGCCGATTTCCGCGCAAAATATGCAGGGCTTTGCATGATTTCATAATCCCCGTATTTTCGTTGCAAAAAAGTCCCATAATACATCTTAGCAGAAAGTTGAGAAATGTTGCGTTTACTTCACACAAGAGCAGCCATTTTCCCCTGTTGCCATGGGACAGTTATGAAGTGAAATGACTTACGCAGCGTGAACATCATCGAAAAGCATGGTGTTGGGGTCAATCGATTACTGTTTTTTTCTATTTTTCGTTTTGTTAGAGTGTTCGTTTCTTGAGAAAAAGGTAAAAAAGTCACTCCAACTTCAGATAAAAAGTCTACAACTTCTCTCCTTCTGTTCAAGATTTATTTCAAAGCAATAAGGCAGAAAAAGGGTACAGGAATACACAGCTGTGGGCAACAGTTTGCTTCGTTCTGAAAACTCCGCAAACTGCGCCCCGAATCCTTTGTCTAGACTGTTTAAATACTATTCTACTCAGGCGCGTTCTTCTCTTATTGGTCCCGGCAGGTGTCAGGTCTTTTTTGTACGTCCAATGGCTTTCCCAGATGTCTCCTGAGGGGAGGGATTCTCCTTGAAACATGATATGCCTAGTTTTTAAATGTTGTATTAAATGTGTCAAAACTGGTTAAAAGTTCAAACTAAAAGCAAATATATGATGTATGTTCCTTTAATTTTGGACTGGCATGTTTATTATCTGTCAAGGAGCTTCCCTAATCTTCGCACCTCTTCTCTCTGGACAAAGAGCTGGCGATGTGCCAGCCTGTATCACAGCGGGAGACTTGCTGACTTGACACAAAACGTAGCTGAGTTCAATAGTTCAGATGACGTCATCTTCTAGAACTTTTCATAATGGAAAGTTACCCGGGGAAGGCCCTCTAGAGAGCCGAAGTCCCGCCCCCTTCTACTTCTGGTCCATGGGACCTATCTTTCGAAAAAAATATGAACGAGGGTCAATGGAGAGATAATAATTATTTTTTGATCCAGTTTGAATTGAGCCGTGGATTACAAACATGATGTTCGTCAATTTAAAACATTATTTTTCAACCGAAGAAAGTCTCCGTTTATTGTTAAACTGTTGAAGTATAAGACTGTGAAAATACGTAACTAGAAAGACTACAAACTTCATGGATGACGTCTCTCTGAAGCTACGATGTCTCTGTGTATGGTACCAGGATGTAACGTTACTCTAATGATCAGAGGATCTCTCTCGTTCTTTTGCTTCTCTGCTGAAAACACCTGACTGGATAAAACACAGCAGGTAAGATAACGTTACATGTGTTGTGGAACAGAGCTAAGCTAGCTAGCTAGCTAGCGAGTAAGCCGAGCATCAAGCTAGGTGACGTAGATTGTGTGAAACGGGAGATGTAGTCCACTGAGAGATGTAGTCCACTGGGAGATGTAGTCCACTGGGAGATGTAGTCCACTGGGAGATGTAGTCCACTGAGCGGTTTCACACAAAACTAAGTGGTACTACGACAAACCTACGGGTAACTGAGACTTTCTTCGGTTGAAAAATCATCTTTTAAATTGACGAACATCATATGTGTAATCCAAAAATAATTTGCCTCTCCCCGTTCACTACCGTTCATATTTTTTTCTGATTTAAGGTCCCATGAGGTCCACCGGAAGGGGCGGGACTTCGGCTCTCTCTAGGCTGTCCCAAAAATGGAATCTTCCCATCAGACACCCTAGCAACAGGCTCTGAAAATTCTCATTGGAGGATTTCTTTCTATGCTCCGTGTTAACCCTTTTTCTGCACTATGAGTACACTTAAGTCAAATTGAAACATTCCATTACATAGAAAGAAAGTTATTGAAACTGATTGATCATATAATCATTAGTGATTGCATTTACTCGGGCCTTGGTGTGGCTTGTTTTGTTGAACTTAGGCACATGTTATTAACTGTTGTTAATTCTTCACAGTTTATGCAAGTTCCTGCAATTTCATCACATAAAATTGCATAAATATCATATAGCATATTCCATCACATTTTTTAAGAAAACGTGCTGCATAATCAAGGATTTTTGCCCCGCAACAATCACAAAAAAATGTCGCATTTTTCTGGAAGCACTGTTCAGTGGGGGGCATTTTCCAAAAAAAATGCTTTAATTCTGAAAAATAAAGTTGGTCCCCCACGAAACTCACGCAATGTCTTTTAATATTATTTATTAGATTCTGTATGTAGGCTACATACCAAGAAAATTCATGAATATTAACTGAGATACCCCATTATGTTGGGAGCAGTAGGCCTATGTGTGCTGTTGGCAAAATTGTGTCTAATCTGTCTGTGTCTATGTCTGGGCTGGGCTGGCACAGGTTCACGTTAAAAAGCGTGCGCGTGCACTACGGTCACGCGCAAAGTGTCCTGGTTTAAGTTCCGGGAAATCTGGTCACCCTATTTAAACAACATCTCACCGAGAAGATCTAGCACAGACAGTAGACGAAAAAAAGAACAAAAGAGAGGAGAAAAAGTCAGTCCTTCCAGAAAAATGGAGACATTTTTTTGTGATTGTTGCGGGGCAAAAATCCTTGATTATGCGGCACGTTTTCTTAAAAAATGCGATGGAATATGCTCTACATGATATTTATGCAATTTTATGCAATGAAATTGCAGGAACTTGCCAAAACTGCAGTTTGATGAACAAAAGAAAAAAAAGTGATTCTCCCCCCCTACATCTTGCTTTTCGATGATTTTCACGTCGCGTAATGACGTCACTTCAATAACGTTCCCATGGCAACAGGGGGAAAATGGCTGCTCTTGTGTGAAGTAAACGCAACATTAGGGACTACAGATGCAAATTAGCCTAAGGCTACAATGTACAATGCATTAAATCACATGTGTCAAACTCGAGGCCCGCGGGCCAAATCCGGCCCCTTGCAGATTTAGATCCGGCCCGTATATCAGTTTAGGTTCACAATACATTTTGGCTCGCCTAGTTTTTGTAGCTTTTTCTGACGCTTTTGGTGCCTTTTTTCCGATGTTTTTGCCAATTTTTCCGACGATTTGGGGGCCTTTTCTGGCATTTTTTTCCCGTTATTTTTTTCCCAATGTTTTTGTTGCTTTTTACGACATTTTTTGTCGCTTTTGTCTTTGATAGTTAAGTTACTTTTTGGGGGCTTTATATGGACCAAACTGTAAGTGAGAAGACTATATGAGACACTCAATAATCCAGTAAAAGATCCTCGACTTTGTGGATGTCTGAAAAGAATAAATCAGAAGCCCGACACACCGGCCTCTCTGGAGATCTGCATGAAGGCTTCCACTCCGCTCTCTCCGTAGTTTCCCTCGGAGGCAAGCGTGGACACGTAGTTCCAGCCCAGCGCTTTGACGATATCCAGCATGGCCTGAGCCTGGTACGAGTCCGGAGGAACCACCCGGGAGAAGAAGTCGTACCGGTTGTTATCGCTGAGCTCCGGAGCCGTCGATGCATAGCTCACCTGAGGGATCTGAAACCAATAACCAGCATCAGTCATTCATATTCTATATCATCATCCATTTACAGTTTCATGTTGCCAAAACGCCCAAACTCACAACTGGATGAATCACTTAAATACAAAAGGAAGATAAATATGAAAAAAAATTATTATAAATTATTTTACGGAATTATTCCGTTTTATTTTACAGATTTTTTCCTGTATTTGTTTTCACATTTTCCTGCTCTGCCTTTGAGAAAATGAAAGCTCAGATGGGCCGATCTGGAATCTTCTCCTTATGAGGTCATAAGGAGCAAGATTACCCCCCTTTCTCTGCTTTGACCCCCCCCCCAGAGAATTTGCCCCCCCCATGAGAGAGAGAGAGACATCATTTTAATATTTACAAAAAGACATGATGTGCATAATAAAGTCAAAGAAGTTTACTTTAGGTAAACAATTCAGTACACAGAAAATCAAACTGCCAGTTTGGGATTGTGGTTCCCAGGTTCTTAGTGAGCTAATGTTGATATGCTAAAGTAGGCCATAGGTTAGCCATAGCTACGTTGTTAGCTTCTAGCTAAAAGTCAGGCACTACTAGGCCCTGTTAGGCACTGTTATGCCCTGTTACGCACTGCTAGGCACTGCTAGGCCCTGTTAGGCACCGTTACTGCTAGGCGTGGTGTGTGTGTGTGTGTGTGTGTGTGTGTGTGTGTGTGTGTGTGTGTGTGTGTGTGTGTGTGCGTATAAATATCCTTAAATAAACATTAAAAGACTTAAAGACGCAGTAGGTAAGTCTTATAAAACTAACTTTCTGTCATATTTGCTGAAACTGACCCTATGATCCAGTAGAACTACATGAATTATGTAAAAAAAAAAAGCTCCTCTGGCACCTCCTACAGCCTGTAGTGCCATTGGCAAAATTCTACCGCTCCCGGTCGATTTTCTCCAATCAGAGCCACAGGGGGGCGGGGTCTATCTGCCTGTCA
>CM046793.1:3869142-3889142 GCA_025617405.1 Perca schrenkii
ATCTATCTGTCTATCTATCTGTCTGTCTATCTGTCTATCTATCTATCTGTCTATCTATCTATCTGTCTATCTATCTATCTATCTATCTATCTATCTATCTATCTATCTGTCTGTCTATCTGTCTATCTATCTATCTATCTATCTATCTGTCTATCTATCTGTCTATCTATCTATCTATCTATCTATCTATCTATCTATCTATCTATCTATCTATCTGTCTGTCTGTCTGTCTATCTATCTATCTATCTATCTATCTATCTATCTATCTATCTATCTATCTATCTATCTATCTATCTGTCTATCTATCTATCTATCTATCTATCTATCTATCTATCTATCCATCTAAAATACTTGTTTTCTGACATGTTATGGAAATTAAACAGCCCAATATCTATAAATGAAATGCTGTTTTTGCCTGTATTGTTTCCCACTGTCACTGTTTACCTGCAGGCGTCAGACAGGTGTTCACTGTTTACCTCCTGCTGTTTAAATTCACTTTGATCTTCGCACACACACACACACACACACACACACACACACACACACACACACACACACACACACACACACACACATAAATATTTACTTACTTGTTTCTACAAAGACGAAAAGAAAACTTAACAGTTAAGAATTGAAATCAGTTTTTGAGTCAACAATTCAGCGGCATAGACTGAATTTATTTATTTATTTAAATAACTGAATAAAAATGAATAAAAAACTGAATCAAACATGGACGAGAAAAGGGAAACAATGTCAAGGTGAAAACTACATTTTTTATTACTGTCCCTTTTTTTAAAAAAAATCTCTGTCTACAGGAGAAGATTATGTCAACGACATAAATTGCAATCAGAAGAAATCTTTCATCTGTGCCAGACACCTGCGGAGACGCCCGCCTGCCATGGGCCGTCACATCTGTCGTGATGATGTCACACCGCCACTGATGATGTCACTCCTACCAGGACATCGAGCCTCGACAACGTCACTGCTGGAAGATCTATTGACAGTTCAGATTTGAGTTCAGTTTGATCAGTAAATGAATATATCATGTTCAGCAATCTGCCTCACTCCTTTATATTACTATGGTGGCCCTGAGAGGCCACAACACGCAACATAAAGACAACGCACACAAATAGACCACAACACGCCACATAAAGACAACACACACAAATAGACCACAACACGCCACATAAAGACAACACACACAAATAGACCACAACACGCCACATAAAGACAACACACACAAATAGACCACAACACGCCACATAAAGACAACGCACACAAATAGACCACAACAAGATTTTATTTGCATGCGTTTTCTTTTTGTTGCGTGTTGTGGTCTATTTCTTGCGTGTTGTGGTCTATTTGTTGTGCATTGTGGTCTATTTGTGTGTGTTGTGGTCTTTTTCTTGCGCGTTGTGGTCTATTTGTTGTGCATTGTGGTCTATTTCTTGCGCGTTGTGGTTTATTTGTTGTGCATTGTGGTCTATTTGTTGTGCGTTGTGGTCTATTTGTTGCGTGTTGTGGTCTACTTGTTGTGCATTGTGGTCTATTTGTTGTGCATTGTGGTCTATTTGTGTGTGTTGTGGTCTATTTGTTGTGTGTTGTGGTCTATTTGTGTGTGTTGTGGTCTATTTGTGTGTGTTGTGGTCTATTTGTTGTGTGTTGTAGTCTATATGTTTTGTGTTGTGGTCTATTTGTGTGTGTTGTGGTCTACTTGTGTGTTGTGGTCTACTTGTTGTGTGTTGTGGTCTACTTGTTGTGTGTTGTGGTCTACTTGTTGTGTGTTGTGGTCTACTTGTTACGTATTGTGGTCTATTTGTTGTGTGTTGTGGTCTATTTGTTGCGTGTTGTGGTCTATTTGTTGTGTGGTGGTCTATTTGTTGTGCATTGTGGTCTACTTGTTGCGAGTTGTGGTCTATTTGTGTGTGTTGTGGTCTATTTGTGTGTGTTGTGGTCTATTTGTTGCGAGTTGTGGTCTATTTGTTGTGCATTGTGGTCTACTTGTTGTGTGTTGTGGTCTACTTGTTGTGTGTTGTGGTCTATTTGTTGTGCATTGTGGTCTACTTGTTGTGTGTTGTGGTCTATTTGTTGTGCATTGTGGTCTACTTGTTGTGTGTTGTGGTCTATTTGTGTGTGTTGTGGTCTATTTGTTGTGCATTGTGGTCTATTTGTTGTGCATTGTGGTCTACTTGTTGCGTGTTGTGGTCTATTTGTGTGCGTTGTGGTCTATTTGTGTGTGTTGTGGTCTATTTGTGTGTGTTGTGGTCTATTTGTTGCGTGTTGTGGTCTATTTGTTGTGTGTTGTGGTCTATTTGTTGTGTGTTGTGGTCTATTTGTTGTGTGTTGTGGTCTATTTGTTGTGTGTTGTGGTCTATTTGTTGCGTGTTGTGGTCTATTTGTTGTGTGTTGTGGTCTATTTGTTGCGCATTGTGGTCTATTTGTTGTGTGTTGTGATCTATTTGTTGCGCATTGTGGTCTATTTGTTGCGTGTTGTGGTCTTTTTCTTGCGTATTGTGGTCTATTTGTTGCGTGTTGTGGTCTTTTTCTTGCGTATTGTGGTCTATTTGTTGTGTGTTGTGGTCTATTTGTTGCGTGTTGTGGTCTATTTGTTGTGTGTTGTGGTCTATTTGTGTGTGTTGTGGTCTATTTGTTGCGTGTTGTGGTCTATTTGTTGTGTGTTGTGGTCTATTTGTTGTGTGTTGTGGTCTATTTGTTGCGTGTTGTGGTCTATTTGTTGTGTGTTGTGGTCTATTTGTTGCGTATTGTGGTCTATTTGTTGTGTGTTGTGGTCTATTTGTTGCGTATTGTGGTCTATTTGTTGTGTGTTGTGATCTATTTGTTGCGCGTTGTGGTCTATTTGTTGCGTGTTGTGGTCTATTTGTTGCGTGTTGTGGTCTATTTGTTGTGTGTTGTGGTCTATTTGTTGTGTGTTGTGGTCTATTTGTTGCGTGTTGTGGTCTATTTGTTGCGTATTGTGGTCTATTTGTTGTGTGTTGTGGTCTATTTGTTGCGTATTGTGGTCTATTTGTTGTGTGTTGTGGTCTATTTGTTGTGCGTTGTGGTCTATTTGTTGCGTGTTGTGGTCTATTTGTTGTGTGTTGTGGTCTATTTGTTGTGTGTTGTGGTCTATTTGTTGTGTGTTGTGGTCTATTTGTTGTGCGTTGTGGTCTATTTGTTGCGTGTTGTGGTCTATTTGTTGCGTGTTGTGGTCTATTTGTTGTGTGTTGTGGTCTATTTGTTGTGTATTGTGGTCTATTTGTTGCGTGTTGTGGTCTATTTGTTGCGCATTGTGGTCTATTTGTTGTGTGTTGTGGTCTATTTGTTGTGTGTTGTGGTCTATTTGTTGCGTGTTGTGGTCTATTTGTTGCGTGTTGTGGTCTATTTGTTGTGTGTTGTGGTCTATTTGTTGTGTGTTGTGGTCTATTTGTTGTGTGTTGTGGTCTACTTGTTGTGTGTTGTGGTCTACTTGTTGTGTGTTGTGGTCTACTTGTTGTGTGTTGTGGTCTATTTGTGTGTGTTGTGGTCTATTTGTTGTGTGTTCCGAGGTCCATTCTTCGTACGTTGCTTAAAACATCCAAGATCAAATGACACATCCTAGATGATATCATCGTGCTAATCATGATCTGGCTAATTAGGTTCTTCGAACACACCTGCTGTTGATGATTAGTATAGCTGGATTGAGTTAGTGAGATGATTGCGCGTTCATGCGCTTGTTTAAAAGGGGAGATGTATCGATAGGAGAAACATTGATCAGCAATGCTGCTATTGGCTGCTCAACATGGCCAAAGAGCGCGTTCAGTTTGTCAACGCAGCAGAGCAAGAACTATTACTGGAATGGTATGCTGAGTTTGAAACAATAATTAAAACGCCAGGGAACACCTCAAAGTCTGCAAAAGCCAGGAGAGAGGGCTGGCAAAAAGAAGCAGACAAATTAAATCCCTAAGTGTTCCATGTTATGGTTATATCACTTATTACAGTATATATTCTTGTATTTTAATAATTTCATAATTGCTTAATGTCAGAGCCAGCTCAGGACCCACTAGAACATGGGAACAAGTAAAAGTGAAGTACAAGAATATTCTTCAAACTGGTAAGCTTTTCTACTTCTACTGTTTAGTCTCTTTTACCCAAAAACATTTTAAATGATGTGTTTGTCTGTTTATAACAGCAACCAAGAAAAAGGCGGAGCATAAAAAAACAGGTGGTGGTCCTGCACCCCCACATTATACCCCGGCAGAAGAGCTGGCCCTTGGGCTAAATGCGAACCGACCCATTGTGGAGGGCATCCCTGGGGGCAGCTCTTCCTTAGACCTACAGCCAGGGACCAGTAACAGCAACACCTTAATTACAGGGAAATGAGTTTTAAATCATCCTGCTACAGTGTAAATAATTTGTTGCTGCATTAAATTAAGTATGTCTATAATCCAAATGGCTGGTACAGTCATTCCAACAGATAAATACTGAGTCAATTGCTTTGACTTGTGAAGGTGAAATCTGCATAACTTAATGTAGTAATGTTTTGCAATATGTTATTGATCATATTTTTTTTCCTAGTGTAGTTCATTGTAATGCCATTGTGTTCTCTTTTTTTTCCGACGAGTCAAACTTTTTAACGTGTGGCTCCAACAAGTTGATAATGTAGATGAGACCCTCCCTGAGAAAAAACGATATCTCTCAATCAGTAGATTATCGCGCTGCGCTAAAGGATCCTGTTGATCTCGCAAAACGCGATTGCTTCAAAAAGCTCTTTGAATTATTCTGACACCTTCAGCAACAGGTTCCTGACGTAAAAACGGAAAAGACATGGCTGCGACAGACTTCCCAAATCACCTCTGTTTATAGCCTATAGCCGGGATCTAATCCTGTTGACATGAAATAAGCCTGCTCGCGAGCAGGTTTAAGATTGCGCAACTGTTGCTATGACAGCAAGTCCAGGATGAGCGTCGAAGAACTAAACAATCCAAGATCATGCCAAATCGCCAACAATCAAATCCAGCTCAGTGAGTTAGCGACGTACGAAGAATGGGCCGATGGTCTATTTGTTGTGTGTTGTGGTCTATTTGTTTTGTGTTGTGGTCTATTTGTTGTGTGTTGTGGTCTATTTGTTGTGTGTTGTGGTCTATTTGTTGTGTGTTGTGGTCTATTTGTTTTGTGTTGTGGTCTATTTGTTGTGTGTTGTGGTCTACTTGTTGCGTGTTGTGGTCTATTTGTTGTGCATTGTGGTCTATTTGTTGTGTGTTGTGGTCTATTTGTTTTGTGTTGTGGTCTATTTGTTGTGTGTTGTGGTCTACTTGTTGCGTGTTGTGGTCTATTTGTTGTGCATTGTGGTCTATTTGTTGTGTGTTGTGGTCTATTTGTTGTGCATTGTGGTCTATTTGTTGTGTGTTGTGGTCTACTTGTTGCGTGTTGTGGTCTATTTGTTGTGCATTGTGGTCTATTTGTTGTGTGTTGTGGTCTATTTGTTTTGTGTTGTGGTCTATTTGTTGTGTGTTGTGGTCTACTTGTTGCGTGTTGTGGTCTATTTGTTGTGCATTGTGGTCTATTTGTTGTGTGTTGTGGTCTATTTGTTGTGCATTGTGGTCTATTTGTTGTGTGTTGTGGTCTATTTGTGTGTGTTGTGGTCTATTTGTTGCGTGTTGTGGTCTATTTGTTGTGTGTTGTGGTCTATTTGTGTGTGTTGTGGTCTATTTGTG
Organism: Perca schrenkii; assembly: GCA_025617405.1. Taxonomy (NCBI): domain Eukaryota; kingdom Metazoa; phylum Chordata; class Actinopteri; order Perciformes; family Percidae; genus Perca; species Perca schrenkii. The sequence continues at coordinate 3,874,836 of CM046793.1, forward strand.
TGTGTTGTGGTCTATTTGTTGTGTGTTGTGGTCTATTTGTGTGTGTTGTGGTGTATTTGTTGCGTGTTGTGGTCTATTTGTTGTGTGTTGTGGTCTATTTGTTGTGTGTTGTGGTCTATTTGTTGTGTGTTGTGGTCTATTTGTTGTGTGTTGTGGTCTATTTGTTGTGTGTTGTGGTCTATTTGTGTGTGTTGTGGTCTATTTGTTGTGTGTTGTGGTCTATTTGTTGTGTGTTGTGGTCTATTTGTGTGTGTTGTGGTCTATTTGTGTGTGTTGTGGTCTATTTGTGTGTGTTGTGGTCTATTTGTTGTGTGTTGTGGTCTACTTGTTGTGTGTGTTGTGGTCTATTTGTTGTGTGTTGTGGTCTATTTGTTGTGTGTTGTGGTCTATTTGTCGCGTGTTGTGGTCTATTTGTCGCGTGTTGTGGTCTATTTGTGTGCGTTGTGGTCTATTTGTTGCGTTTTCTAGGTGAATTAACACTTTCCGTATTCCGTGAAAAATATTTAAAATATATAAACTTTTCCGTTTCTTGTCTCTCTGTGAGAGTACGTGTGTGCAGATGTACTCACCCGAGCCTGTCGAGCTGATGAACCCTGAGCCTCAGTGGACTGACGGCACCCTGTCTCTGGCAGACGTGCCTCGATGTTGTGCTTCGATGTACTTTTTAGCCTAAATCACTGATCTGTACGTGTGTTTTTATTATTTTTTATTTTCATCATTCTGTGGCTAATGCGCTATGTACAGCACTTTGGTCAGCGCAAGCTGTTTTTTTAAATGTGCTATAGAAATAAACTTTACTTACTTACTTACTTACTAGTAAAAACAAAAGCAACGTCTATGTCAAGCATCTTTGGTGTCCAAAAACCCATTTTACTAAATTCTTAAATCTTGGTGTAAAATGCTGTTACTTCCTGTGAAACCTACCAGGGGTCGACCTATGAACAGTCTGTACCACATCCCAGAGCAGTTCTCCGCAGAGGTCTTGGCAGCAGGCGCTTCTGAGACAGTGACTCTGGTGATGCACAGAAACACATATTCTATTATACACCCCAAATCAATCATTTAGGGACATTAAAAACTCTGTCACAGTTGTCACAGACTTCAACCATGGCTCTAAGCAAATCAAGAAACATTGTTATGAGACCATGGTATCGACTCCAGAAGCTAAAAGAAATAACATGTTTCCCAACACTGTTCTCTTTCACACTTACACCAAACATAAGATTCGGTATTCACTCGTACAAGCTTTTAAGAACAATTGGCACAAGGTAACTTGAAGTGTAGTAAGGGTGCCCGTTAGCCTACACAATCATCAGATTAACCAATAGCAAGCAGGAGTAAATATTGATGATCAAGTCTTCAAAAACAAATTACTAGTCCTGGTGCATGTATCTGAGGTCACTGACGTTTACAATGAACACAACATTTAAATGACTGATGAGATAACAACAACTTGTATGATGTCATGAACAGTCCTATAATAAAAAATGTTAATCTGATTGAGCTCCCTGCTAACATCAGGACGGCCGAAAGCCTACGCATCTTTCTTGAAGCTGCACTTTCATATATGGCTCTTTGGAGTTTTGCTTATCTTAAGCTAATGTACTTGCCCTTACTACTTGTTGTCTGGAGTTTGCACCTTCAGGGTTGAAAGCACTTAATTGGAAGTCGCTTTGGAGAAAAGCATCAGCTAAATGACACGTAATGTAATGTAATGTATGATTGACCTCTGTGGATTATATTATGTTATATTTTTGCTCCTCTGCATATGTAAAATGAGTGAAAAATATCAAGAAAACACCTTACTGTACTGTTCAACACAGCACCTCAATACATTGCATCACATCATACAGGTGTCTTTATTTCCCCAGTCACTAACTATACTGTATTCAAAAGCTACTTTCTTACCTCCCATTGGAGCGCTGTCTGCTCTTATCTCCGTCGACTTTTTACAGAAGCGATTTGATTTTTCTGTCAAGGAAAAAAGGAAATACATGTATGTATGAATTAACACGGTAAAATAATGTGTCTTCTTTGCTGACATGAACAAGCATCACACACAACTACAATTCAATCAGGAGAGACGTCGTTTGCAGATATGCAAAGATATTTATTGTACAACTATATGATATTGAATGTACAAAGTCTTTTGGAGATTGGACTCCATCGAAATAATGTTCTTAAAGGGGTAGGGAATAGGAACATAACCCCCCGATGGAGCCCAGACACTGGTGGTGGCGGAGAAGAGACCAGAGACCGGACCGAAGAGGCAACGGAGCGGACAGCCGGAGAAACACAACTACCGGAGGAGGCAGGGGAGGAGGAGGGTCGAGCTCTTTGCCTGAAACGACAGCTGACAGCACAAGAAGAGAACAGATTTAAAGCAGAATTGTAAGGCTGTGATTGGCCCTTGAATCTCGTGGCCGAGTCTGATTGGTTTAACTGACACGTCACTTCTTGAACAGCTGATTGATTTAAGAATGAGTAGTGATTGGGGTAATGACGTCTTCCTGAAAGAATTTGCGCTGAGCTTCATTAGTCTTGTCAGCAAAGCCAGAGAGATACTCAAAGATGTAGATGAACAAGGTCTAAAACACTACACAGACTTTGCACATCTTGTGAAACAGACCTTTGGTTGTCGGTTGAACATTGTTGCAACGTCTTCCAGCAGCTAAAATGGGAGTGAACTGTTGGTCAACTTCAGTTCTAAGTGAGTGTAGGTTTCTAACTCCAACGTGATCTGCTTTATGACAGTGGAACATGACTTTATGACATCATGTTCTACAATGCTTTATGACACACGACACAGGCACTGAGTTCCATCAAATATGTCTAATAGAACACAGACAATTACACATGAGAATAAGACAATTACTACTGTAATTAAACAAAGGTCTTGAACAGTAAACCAAGCTGTATCTGAAAAAAATAGACTAGTGCAGACATTTTAAATCTATGCTCATTTGGGTATATTTGTCTTTTGTTAGCTCCTCTGAAAATGTCCCTACCCCACACGTACCCTATGGTATGACATTTATTATATTTTTCAGCATAAACTCAGTCTAACTTTTTTGCTTTTTTGTCAATTTCACACAGTGTAAAGCTTCCAGGAAGCCAACACACAATCAAAATGACACACAGCTTTAACAATATACAAATAATAATGGAATAATATTTATGACTCAAAACTATAAAACGGTACAGGAGCTGTCAAAGAAACACAATAGGTGATCAGGGAGGAAAAAATACAACTGCAAGCAGTAAGCTGGAGATAGACAGAGAATAGCAGAAGTTTTGACATAGTACCTTACCATTTCTGCTCAGGTTTTAGATCAGGTCTGTCGGACTTTTTTCATACCAGGGAGTAAAAATCATTGGACATTATGTCATTTAATATAAGTGCAATCAGTCCGCTTGCAGTGTAAGCTCAAATCCTTATATTTCCGATAAATATTCCATATTGGGGATACCTTTTCCATGCTACAACAGACAAGGCCCCACACTTGTTGGACACTTATTCACCTTAACTGTGTAGGCATACAGACTTTCTAAACTGCGTTATGAACACTCTATTTACTGATGACACAAACCAGATGCACGTGTTAACTTGATAACTTGATTCAGTTATTTGTACAGGTGTGACGATAAGGCTGCTGTTGTACAAGGCCAAGACATACACAAATCATTTGTGTATTTTCAGTCTCTTTATACATCCATGGTTGAACCAGTAATGTTTGAAACACATGCAGCCATCCTGTCTTCTTATTCGTGACTCACTGGTGTGCATCGTGTGGTGTGCATTGTTCACGGGCAGAGGTCGAGTCAGGTTAATCTGGCCAGTATCAGAGACCTGGGGCCTCATGTATAAACGTTGCGTACGCACGAAAAGCTTGCGTACGCTGGTTTTCACGGACACTTTGTGATGTATAAAGAATTTACTTGACGTGAGAATGTGCGGGCCGTCACGCAAACTGTTGAGCAGTCGTGAGAATGTGCGGGCCGTCCGCAAAGTCTTTTCTGGCTCTGTAACGTGGCGAATTCTAACTGAAAAGTGCCGAAAATCACTAAACATTACAAAACAAAGTTTCCACTACAGTTACTGGCATTCGTCTGTAATGTTGTCTATGAAAAAAAAAATTATATCCGCTGATACTCCATACAAGTTTGATCATTTATGTGGAAAATGTTTCGCTTCTTTCACACAACTGTTTAATTCGCAGGCTACTTAATCTCTGTCAAACATGAGGACGGAAAATGATTGATAAATCCACTTAGAAAATACTTTCAGTCATCCTCTGTATTTCCCATAGATGAAATATCTTACTCGCAGAAAATTACACGGAAAATGCAGTAGTGTCTAGAGTCTTTAGTTTCTGAGGCTCAGACATCCAAGTCGCACAGGAAGCGGGACGCACAGATCCATCTCCCCAGGAACAAACGCTGTGTCGGGGGGGACTAACTCATGTGATGCGTTATTAATCCCGTGGATGATTTGTAGGCTATAAAGTGAACAAGGTGTACCCGGTCCACCAAACAATGGGCCGTCTTGACTGTCTTAATTCTGCACATATTTCTGTTACTGTAGTCCTATTTCCTATTTCATTATTTCATCCATGCGTGGCGCAGCGGATCTGTGCGCACTGTCACCTGCCGTGAAGACGCTGGCCTCACTAACCTCTCCTCCTCTGAGTCAGGTCTCCCTCGCGCTGGACTCAGTTTCACAGCTAACGTGGACTGACACTGAGATGTATGTTGTTCTGTAATTGGAGTGGCGCTGCCACTATTCTCTTGCTTTCCACTTCGACATTAAACTTTAATTTTTTATTATTCTGCCATGGTTCGGTGCATTCACCGCCCGGTCACCATTTGCCATTCTGGGCATTTTCTTTTATTGCTTATCCAAGATGACAAACCTCCAAACGGAACATTTTTTTTCTCGCCTCCACCTCCGCAATCAGCACCTCAACCTCAGTCAGTGAAGTTTTGTTTTTTTCGTCTGCAGCGGGATAACCCGTTGTGATTGGACAAAGAATGACGTCGGGGAAGCATTTATAGTAATTTCCATATTCATTTGTGGGAGGAGGCTGGTTCCCCGCACATTCTTTCACTCCATATATCATCCACGTTACCATGAAGATTGAATCCAGTAGTGTTATTTGTGATTGTACTGAGTGATAATTGTTCCATAAACACCTCCAACTCAGTCAGTCACTCATTCATGTGCGCTCAATTTCACGTTGATTGTGATGTATAAAGGAAAGGTGCGCAGGACCTGGCGTACGACCTGTTTTATACATGTTAGGTACTTTTCAAGTTTTGGCCGTACGCCATCTTCTGGTATGAAAGCTGCACAGTCTTTTATACATAAGGCCCCAGGAGTCTCATTTATAAACGTGGCGTACGCACAAAACGGGACTGAAAATGTGCGTACACCACTTCCCACGCAAAGGTTGTGATTTATAAATAACAAACTTGACGGGAGAATGTGCGGTCCTCCACGCAAACTCTGACCCACGCGTACACACATTATGGAGACAAAATAGGAATTGGCGACGCAGATGGCGAGGTGGTGAACTGAACTCAGACTGCAGCAAGTAATGGGAATAAGATTACTCGTAATATTTTCAAGTATTAATGCCTCACGCACATTCTTTCACTCCATATATCATCCACGTTACCATGAAGATTGAATCCAGCAGTGTTATTTGCGCTTGTACTGAGTGATAATTGTTCCATAAACACCTCCAACTCAAATCTTCAATAAAAATGTGTTCTTAATGTTTAATCGCCGCTGTCTCGCCGTCACATTGTCCGCCACGGAGCACAGGAGGAGGAGATGGCCGGTTCCATGGAATACAGGATAGCATCAAATAGCCTAGCATTAGATAACTGCAGAACACAGTGTAAATAACTAAATAACTGTCTTTTCTTTTTGTGCATATCTCATCAAATGTCAAAGTCTGGAAATACAGCCGTTAAGCTCTCGCGCAATCGCTACAATTACTGTCCTCGTTATCGGTCCGAACTTTAATACTGTTCCTGACAAAACCTGCATGAAGGAAAGTGTGTTTGTGTAACAGAGTTAAAAATCTAATGTATTGTTATATATGACTTTCGCTAAAATGAAACAGCTTTGTTAGTTGTGAATGGGAGCCACGCTTGGCCATGTGGTGTACTGCGGATGTGCTGCATGTGGTCTCGCGGTTTTCTAAAGGTAAATTGATGTTTAAGTTGATAACTTTGATGTATCTCATGTGTATATTATTTCCATACACTGTACTGCGTTTTGCATGTTCTGACAGAAAGTTGTCAATGTTTTCCTTTTGACCGTGAGTTTCTGCATACTGAGGGGTCACGTGGCTAGCTGTAAACTCCGATAGTCACCTCCATGCATTGGAAGTAATATTACTCTGTGTCAATCATGTGTGTACTGTAAGTTTAATCTCAGTATAGCTTCGATATATGCATGAGACAACAGCGTATGTTAATTAAAGGGCTGATAGAATGATTATATAGGGTATTTCACAATGTTTATTAAGGTCTCCTAAAAGGGTATGTAACATTGGTTGGGCTAAAAATGTCCTAGGTGCTATTTTTTTTGGCCCTTATGCATCTCTGTGTAATGGCTCTATTTAGAACGACCTTTTCTTCCAAATATGGTATGCTCATGAATATTTAGATGAGCTGCGCGCTGACTGGTTGAGGAACGACATACACAGACATTGGACACGATACAGCAGCCGCCTGCTGTCCCGGCAGATTGTGGAGCTCTTGAAGTCCAAAAATGTCTTACCAAATTTGCACTTAGCTATCAATTTTCGTAAAACGGCCCATATTTGAGCTTTACATAGTGGATTTCTCACATCAAAAAGTCATTAAGTGCTCTCAAACTGTAACTACGGAGTTATTTCTACACATTTGACATGTTGCAAAGCTGTCTGTCATCGCGTGGACTTCCTGTTTGTGCTCACATGTCTCTGTTTGGGTGAAGGAAGAAAGGGGACACAGAGGTACAAGAGGTTGGTTTGAAGGACAGGTAGAGACACAAAAGCAGGTTAGGGAGTTATATAACTTCTGTTACATGAATGTAGATTTATTTACAACATTTTATACAGAGAGATATAAAAAGGTGTGGTGACAGAATAACCACCTGATGATCAGTAGATGACAAAACCAGAGAGTTGGAAAGGTATAACAAGAGACTTAATAAGCTCGTTAAGTGGGGTACAGACGACTTAACGAGTAGGGGTGTCACAATTCTCCAAATCCACGATTCGATTTTCGATTTTAGGGTCACGATCCGATTCAAGTCTTTCTTTTCAGCAGTGACGGCAATTGCACAAATAAAGCCATTAGATGGCACAAGGGTTCTTTACAACAACAGTTTGAGTTCCTCAGAGTTTAAAGGTGCAGTAGGTAAGATTTATAAAACTAACTTTCTGTCATTTTAGCTGAAACTGATCCTATGTTCCAGTAGAACTACATGAAGCAGGTCATTTAAAATAAATCCAGCTCCTCTGGCTCCACTTACAGCCTGTATTGAGATTTGCAAAAATCCACTTCTCCCTGTTCAGATGCACCAATCAGGGCCAGGGGGAGGTGTCTAACTGTTCAGATGCACCAATCAGGGCCAGGGGGGAGGTGTCTAACTGCGTGTCAATCACTGCTTCATTCTCCCTTGTGTGGGGAGGGGCTTAGGAGACCGTTTTGGGCTTCAGCAGAAAGGAGGGGAGGGACTGAGAAGTTGTTGATGTTCAAATGTTTTGGCTAAGTCCTGGATCTTTAAGATGCGCAGCTAAATGCACCATTAGTTTAACAAGGTGCACATGAACGCATCATGGAGTCCCGTCGGAGCCCACATGCTTTACCTGCGTTGTTCGTTTATAACTCTCTCACGGGGAACGCTTAATGTTGCCATGCGGTGACTTCAGGGAAGTGGGAGGATTTTACAGTTCTGCTGTTTCTCCGTCATCTCTGACTCCGGCAGTGGCCACGGAGATTGGAAACGATTAAGCTAATGTTACCCTGTGTCTTTAGCTGCAGGCTACCTCTAACATAACGTTACCCTGTGTCTTTGGCTGTAGACTACCAGCTGGGAAATTAACATTACCCCTGTGTCTTTAGCTGTATGCTACCAGCTGCTAAGCTAAGGTTGCCCCGTGTCTTTAGCTGCATGTTATCGACCGGTAAGCTACGCTGTGTCTGTTTATTTCCTTCGCACAAGCACAAGTAGGCGAGGCTGGAGAGAGAGAGAGAGAGAGAAATTACTGGGGTGATCGCCGACATTACTTTTGATTTAGATAGTCAAAATCGAAAGCTCATTTTGAAAGATTTTCGATTTAATATCCAAATCGTGACACCCGATAACGATTTTGTCAAGGCAGGAACAGGAAACTTAAGCTCGTTGAGTGGGTTACAGAAGACTTAATGCGGCAAAAACAAAACACCAGAATTTGAAGTAGAGTGAAACCTCTTCCTGCAGCTCCCTTCCTTTTTGTTGCACGCAGCAGCAGGGCAATGCAGAACAGCCAATAGGAACGCTCTGTCTCCGAAAATGACCTGTGATTGGCCAGAGTCTCCCGTCAAAGGACAGTTTATCTAAAGACTAAAAACAGAGCCAAGAGGAGGTGCAGGAGTCTAGTTTTCTCTCAGAACACTTCAATTACAAGATGCTGAAAAGTTAATATTGAATTATTGCGGAACAACTGCAAAAACGAACTGCCTACCACGGCTTTAATGAGCTTGTTAAGGCTGAAATAGAAGACTAAACTAACTCAAGTGGCGAATCATAATTCAGATTGCTCCGCCCCCTGCTAAGACTGGCCTGTGATTGGTTGGTAAAGGGTTATAGCATGTCTGCACCAGTTCATCACAATCTGATCCCTGTTTCCATCGAAACCATCGTGTCCAACAGCCAATCGGCTGTCTCTCTGCTGTCACTCTGATTGTTTGGAGTTGAAAATCTTGGCAAGCAGCGAGACGTTTGATTGGCTCTTCTGCTGTATGAGGCGGGCCTTGTTCAGGTGCTTCTGGGTAACGGAGTCTCTCTTCTTCTTCTTCTTCGACTGGATCTCCTCCTCTGTCTGACGCTGCGTGAAGTCCCACGTCCGCTCGTCCACCTGACGACCACAAATAAAGTTTAAGAACAAACACGAGACAAATAAAGTTTAAGGACAAACACGAGACAAATAAAGTTTAAGAACAAACACGAGACAAATAAAGTTTAACGACAAACACGAGAGAAATAAAGTTTAACGACAAACACGAGAGAAATAAAGTTTAACGACAAACACGAAACAAATAAAGTTTAAGAACAAACACGAGACAAATAAAGTTTAACAACAAACACGAGACAAATAAAGTTTAAGAACAAACACGAGACAAATAAAGTTTAACAACAAACACGAGACAAATAAAGTTTAAGAACAAACACGAGACAAATAAAGTTTAACGACAAACACGAGACAAATAAATTTTAAGAACAAACACAAGACAAATAAAGTTTAAGAACAAACACGAGACAAATAAAGTTTAACAACAAACACGAGACAAATAAAGTTTAACGACAAACACGAGACAAATAAAGTTTAAGAACAAACACAAGACAAATAAAGTTTAACGACAAACACGAGACAAATAAAGTTTAAGAACAAACACGAGACCGTGTCTCGTCCCAACTCAGAGTAACCTACTGCCGCGCCTCTTTAGGAGACTAGCGGGACGTCCTGAGTGTGTTGATCCCAACGGGAGAAGTGAACGTGAACACAGATTATGAGCGATTCTTTCCCCCCCGTAGTCACCAAAGTAAATATTGGAGCCATTCTTCAACAAGCCACATATCTCCAGAACATTCTGACACTAAAATGTTATGTTTCAGACGGACACATCAGAAGAAAATTTACTTTGTTTGAGACCCGTTTCTGTCTCAGGAACCGAACTCTCGCGAGATCTGGTGACACAGAGAAGCTAACGTCAGCTAACGTTCACCCAAGGGGGGTAAGCTTCGCTTCAGAACTCGAACCTCCTATGGCGCCATTTTGATGCTACAAAGCGATCACCTCCGGTTAGCATCCCATTGACTCCCATTCATTTTGACGTCACTTTGACAGAGAATAACTTTACATCTGAAGCGTTTAAAGACTCTATTTGTCCGTTGTTTATTTCTAAAGAAACACGACAATGTATAAAAGGCTCCATTACCTTGTAGCTCACGTTATGGCTCCGTAGCAGACGCTTTTATAAAAATAGGCTAACGATTGGGTCATAACCACGAGACTTACTGTCACACAGTAGAGGAATTACCGTATAGTACAGGAGAAGCTCACAGGCAGTTTGGACTTCCATTAGCTGTTTAGGTTTAATTACTAATGTTAACTAGCATGTTAGTGATCAGTAATTAGCCTGTGTCTATGTTATCTCCTTACATATACCTACACTCTCCGTCTCTGTAAGATTGGGAATGATTGAGATTTCTCTCGGCACAGCTACCAGAAGACTTCACACTTTCAGACACGTTGCTCACGTCACATCTACGTCTTCAAGCTCAGTTGGAGGCTGCTCAGTAACGCTCAGCCAGCACCGGGAAAGAGACTTCTGATATCCTTCACTGGTCTCAGACCAGAGACACGGGGTCTGGTGGTCCAGTTTATATATATACTGTCTATGCATTCACCAAAATCCTAACAAAGATAATCTCCATGAGGCTAAATATGTCTTTTAACTTTGTGAATATCTAACGTTAGCAAAAGAAAATAACAATAAATTACACAAATAAAACTTTTCATCCACCCACACAACGTTCACTACGCTTTCAAACGGGGACACGTCCGTTTAGGAGACAGGAAGTGAAGACCACTTCACAGTGTTGGTGCGCTCCCTCTGGCTATAGAGGACCTTTGACCGTGTGTAGTTCATAGTTCACCTGTTGTCCGTCTCTCTGTCTCTTCCTCCTCACGTTGTCCATGTGAGCGCTCTTGTCCACGTTGTTGAGGTAGAAGTTGGTCTCTCTCTTGGCCTGAGACACTTCGGTCCTGAGTCTCTGCTGCAGGACCGTCTGCTCGTAGGCCAAGCGCTCGCTCAGGTGAGTCCACTGGAACCTGTGCAGGTACTACAGACAGACAGGTAGAGAGACAGACAGACAGGCAGACAGATAGATAGAGAGACAGACAGACAGACAGGTGAGCCCCAGGACAGTTTGTTCTGGCATGTTGCTGTCACTTCACAATAATCCACAATTATCTTTATTGTTCCTATAATTAGCTTGTAAGCTAGTATTCGAGGCACAGGGAAAGTAATAACAAATCACTATTTCTATACCATTAAAAAGGCTCAAAATATCACCACACTTCAACAGTAGTGCAATTAGGGTCCCTATATGTAAACCGAAGCATTAAGAACTTTGTAAGTGTACAGACAGTTTATTAAAAAGATAGTTTATAAAGACAGTAGCTCCCAAGACGGCGCTTGCTTGTGTACGAGAATGTGTCTTTCTAATCTAACTTTTTAATAAACTGTCTGTACACTTACAAAGTTTACAGGTTTACATGTAGGGTCCCTCATTATGCTACCGTAGAAGTGTGGTGATATTGTGAGCCTTTTTAGTGGTATAATTAGCGATTTGTTTCTACTTTCCCTGTGCCCCGAATTCTAGCGTTGGAAGCTAATCAGCGGTCCGCGCTTGCTTGTTCCAAGCTACAAACACATTCAATTAGCATGAAAACATGTCCCAGAGAACGACAGAGTGGGTACACACATCTGTTATTAACCCCTAGGGTCGTTTTGTGCCGGAATTGTCCTTTAAAATCACTGTGCCTCTTCTCAGCTCAGGTCGTGTCTGCCCCTCCCTCTGATGACATCATAAGGATGTAGTTAAGGCTGGGATGTCAGCATGTCCCTGTGATGTCAGCGTGTCCCTGTGATGTCAGCATGTGCCTGTGATGTCAGCTTGTCTCTGTGATGTCAGCGTGTCCCCTGTGATGTCAGCGTGTCCGTGCTATCAGAGTGTCCCTGTGATGTCAGCGTGTGCCTGTGATGTCAGCGTGTCCCTGTGATGTCAGAGTGTCCCTGTGATGTCAGCGTGTCCCTGTGATGTCAGAGTGTTCCTGTGATGTCAGCATGTGCCTGTGATGTCAGAGTGTTCCTGTGATATCGGCATGTCCCTGTGATGTCAGTGTGTCCCTGTGATGTCAGCGTGTGCCTGTGATGTCAGCGTGTCCCCTGTGATGTCAGCGTGTCCCCTGTGATGTCAGCGTGTCCCTGTGATATCAGCGTGTCCCTGTGATATCAGCGTGTCCCTGTGATATCAGCGTGTCCCTGTGATATCAGCGTGTCCCTGTGATGTCAGTGTGTCCCTGTGATGTCAGCGTGTCCCTTGTGATGTCAGCGTGTGCCTGTGATGTCAGCGTGTCCCCTGTGATGTCAGCGTGTCCCTGTGATATCAGCGTGTCCCTGTGATATCAGCGTGTCCCTGTGATGTCAGCGTGTGCCTGTGATGTCAGCGTGTCCCCTGTGATGTCATCCGTTACCTTGATGGACCAGAGGTCGGAGGAGAAGCGCTGGCGTTTCCTGGTTCCCATCGGAGTGTTGTTCAGAGAAGCCGCCACTCTCTTCGCCACTCGTTTATCTCTGAACTCCACCCATCCTTCGGTGAAGTCACACCTCCTCAACCCCGACTTCTTCTTCCTCCGCCTCACCAGGCCGTCTGAGGACAGAGGAGTCGAGGAGACAAGGAGACGAGAGAGGAAGCCGTGGTCAGAAAACACACGGACAATAAATAAATCATAAGCTGTAGGGGTGTGACGAGACACTCGGCTCACGAGACAAGACGAGACACGAGATTGGGGTCACGAGAACGAGACGCGATTTTAACACTAATTTAAAGAAAACTTCAGTTAAGAAATACAGTACAGGCCAAAAGTTTGGACACACCTTCTCATTCAAATGCATTTCCTTTTTATTTTCATGACTATTTACATTGTAGATTCTCACTGAAGGCATCAAAACTATGAATGAACACATATGGAATTATGTACTTAACAAAAAAGTGTGAAATAACTGAAAACATGTCTTATATTTTAGATTCTTCAAAGTAGCCACCCTTTGCTTTTTTTATTAATAAGGGAAATAATTCCACTAATGAACCCTGACAAGGCACACCTGTGAAGGTAAAACCATTTCAGGTGACTACCTCATGAAGCTCATTGAGAGAACACCAAGGGTTTGCAGAGTTATCAAAAAGAAGCAAAGGGTGGCTACTTTGAGGAATCTAAAATATAAGACATGTTTTCAGTTATTTCACACTTTTTTGTTAAGTACATAATTCCATATGTGTTCATTCATAGTTTTGATGCCTTCAGTGAGAATCTACAATGTAAATAGTCATGAAAATAAAGAAACACATTGAATGAGAAGGTGTGTCCAAACTTTTGGCCTGTACTGTATGACTGGGAAAAAAAGTCTTTACTCAGATAACCGAGGTTACGAGCTAGGGGTGTGACGAGACGCTGGCTCCACGAGACGAGACACGAGATTGGCTTCACGAGAGCGAGACGCGATTTTAACACCAATTTCAAGAAAACTTCAGTTAAGAAATATGACTGGGAAAAAATAGTCTTTACTCAGAGAACCAAGGTTACAAGCTAGGGGTGTGACGAGACGCTTACTCCACGAGACGAGACACATCACGAGATCGGGCTCACGAGAACGAGACGAGATTTCTCGTCGAGGTGAAAAGTTGTCTCGTGAGGCGATGTGATGTCAGCGTGATGGAGCGTGGAATTACTATTGAAGATCCCCCCTGCCACTTTTAAATCATTTGTGTGGCAACATTTTGGTTTTTCCTGCGGAAATAATAAACGGCGAAAGAGTGACAGACAAGACGAACACAATATGTAAACATTGTAAGAAAAAAATTCCGTATACCGCGGTGTGTTTGTGCATGTTGCTTTAATGTTTTAATGTGATTTGCACTTACGATACCAAGACACATCCCTCGTGTGTGTAAACATACTTGGCAATAAAGCTTTTCTGATTCTGATTCTGATTCTAACACGAGCACTATGCAAAAACACTTACAGCACCACCACAGCTCTCTACTAACTACTGTAGTTAGTAGTACGGCATTTCTTTCTTACAATGTTTACATATTGTGTTCGTCTTGTCTGTCACTGTTCACTCTTTTCACCTCGACGAGAAATCTCGTCACGCGAGATCTCGTCACACCCTTAATAAGCTGTGTTGGAAACTGCACTATACATTGTGTCCGCCACTTTGTAGTGGTGTTCAATTACTCACCGGTTAACCCCTTGA
>CM046793.1:3891642-4024142 GCA_025617405.1 Perca schrenkii
GTAACTAGTAACTAAAGCTGGAACAGATGAATGTAGCAGAGTAACTAAAGTAACTAGTAACTAAAGCTGTACCAGATGAATGTAGAGGAGTAACTAAAGTAACTAGTAACTAAAGCTGTAACAGATGAATGTAGTGGATTAACTAAAGTAACTAGTAACTAAAGTAACTACTAACTAAAGCTGTAACAGATGAATGTAGAGGAGTAACTAAAGTAACTAGTAACTAAAGCTGGAACAGATGAATGTAGTGGAGTAACTAAAGTAACTAGTAACTAAAGTAACTAGTAACTAAAGCTGTAACAGATGAATGTAGTGGAGTAACTAAAGTAACTAGTAACTAAAGCTGGAACAGATGAATGTAGTGGAGTAACTAAAGTAACTAGTAACTAAAGCTGGAACAGATGAATGTAGCGGAGTAACTAAAGTAACTAGTAACTAAAGCTGTAACAGATGAATGTAGAGGAGTAACTAAAGTAACTAGTAACTAAAGCTGTAACAGATGAATGTAGCGGAGTAACTAAAGTAACTAGTAACTAAAGCTGCAACAGATGAATGTAGTGGAGTAACTAAAGCAACTAGTAACTAAAGCTGGACCAGATGAATGTAGCGGAGTAACTAAAGTAACTAGTAACTAAAGCTGTAACAGATGAATGTAGTGGAGTAACTAAAGTAACTAGTAACTAAAGCTGGAACAGATGAATGTAGTGGAGTAACTAAAGTAACTAGTAACTAAAGCTGGAACAGATGAATGTAGTGGAGTAACTAAAGTAACTAGTAACTAAAGCTGTAACAGATGAATGTAGTGGAGTAACTAAAGTAACTAGTAACTAAAGCTGTAACAGATGAATGTAGCGGAGTAACTAAAGTAACTAGTAACTAAAGCTGCAACAGATGAATGTAGTGGAGTAACTAAAGCAACTAGTAACTAAAGCTGTAACAGATGTAGTGGAGTAACTAAAGTAACTAGTAACTAAAGCTGTAACAGATGAATGTAGCGGAGTAACTAAAGTAACTAGTAACTAAAGCTGTAACAGATGAATGTAGTGGAGTAACTAAAGTAACTAGTAACTAAAGCTGTAACAGATGAATGTAGTGGAGTAACTAAAGTAACTAGTAACTAAAGCTGTAACAGATGAATGTAGTGGAGTAACTAAAGTAACTAGTAACTAAAGCTGGAACAGATGAATGTAGCGGAGTAACTAAAGTAACTAGTAACTAAAGCTGTAACAGATGAATGTAGTGGAGTAACTAAAGTAACTAGTAACTAAAGCTGTAACAGATGAATGTAGTGGAGTAACTAAAGTAACTAGTAACTAAAGCTGCAACAGATGAATGTAGTGGAGTAACTAAAGCAACTAGTAACTAAAGCTGTAACAGATGTAGTGGAGTAACTAAAGTAACTAGTAACTAAAGCTGTAACAGATGAATGTAGCAGGGTAACTAAAGTAACTAGTAACTAAAGCTGTAACAGATGAATGTAGTGGAGTAACTAAAGTAACTAGTAACTAAAGCTGTAACAGATGAATGTAGTGGAGTAACTAAAGTAACTAGTAACTAAAGCTGTAACAGATGAATGTAGTGGAGTAACTAAAGTAACTAGTAACTAAAGCTGTAACAGATGAATGTAGTGGAGTAACTAAAGTAACTAGTAACTAAAGCTGTAACAGATGAATGTAGTGGAGTAACTAAAGTAACTAGTAACTAAAGCTGGAACAGATGAATGTAGTGGAGTAACTAAAGTAACTAGTAACTAAAGCTGTAACAGATGAATGTAGTGGAGTAACTAAAGTAACTAGTAACTAAAGCTGGAACAGATGAATGTAGTGGAGTAACTAAAGTAACTAGTAACTAAAGCTGGAACAGATGAATGTAGTGGAGTAACTAAAGTAACTAGTAACTAAAGCTGTGAACAGATGAATGTAGTGGAGTAACTAAAGTAACTAGTAACTAAAGCTGTAACAGATGAATGTAGTGGAGTAACTAAAGTAACTAGTAACTAAAGCTGTAACAGATGAATGTAGCGGAGTAACTAAAGTAACTAGTAACTAAAGCTGTAACAGATGAATGTAGCGGAGTAACTAAAGTAACTAGTAACTAAAGCTGTAACAGATGAATGTAGCGGAGTAACTAAAGTAACTAGTAACTAAAGCTGTAACAGATGAATGTAGTGGAGTAACTAAAGTAACTAGTAACTAAAGCTGGAACAGATGAATGTAGCGGAGTAACTAAAGTAACTAGTAACTAAAGCTGGAACAGATGAATGTAGCGGAGTAACTAAAGTAAACTAGTAACTAAAGCTGTAACAGATGAATGTAGCGGAGTAACTAAAGTAACTAGTAACTAAAGCTGGAACAGATGAATGTAGTGGAGTAACTAAAGTAACTAGTAACTAAAGCTGTAACAGATGAATGTAGCGGAGTAACTAAAGTAACTAGTAACTAAAGCTGTAACAGATGAATGTAGCGGAGTAACTAAAGTAACTAGTAACTAAAGCTGTAACAGATGAATGTAGCGGAGTAACTAAAGTAACTAGTAACTAAAGCTGTAACAGATGAATGTAGTGGAGTAACTAAAGTAACTAGGAACTAAAGTAACTAGTAACTAAAGCTGTAACAGATGAACGTAGTGGAGTAACTAAAGTAACTAGTAACTAAAGCTGTAACAGATGAATGT
This sequence comes from Perca schrenkii, assembly GCA_025617405.1. NCBI lineage: Eukaryota > Metazoa > Chordata > Actinopteri > Perciformes > Percidae > Perca > Perca schrenkii. Next base: position 3,894,316 of record CM046793.1, read on the forward strand.
AGCGGAGTAACTAAAGTAACTAGTAACTAAAGCTGGAACAGATGAATGTAGCGGAGTAACTAAAGTAACTAGTAACTAAAGCTGGAACAGATGAATGTAGCGGAGTAACTAAAGTAACTAGTAACTAAAGCTGTAACAGATGAATGTAGCGGAGTAACTAAAGTAACTAGTAACTAAAGCTGGAACAGATGAATGTAGCGGAGTAACTAAAGTAACTAGTAACTAAAGCTGTAACAGATGAATGTAGCGGAGTAACTAAAGTAACTAGTAACTAAAGCTGTAACAGATGAATGTAGCGGAGTAACTAAAGTAACTAGTAACTAAAGCTGTAACAGATGAATGTAGTGGAGTAACTAAAGTAACTAGTAACTAAAGCTGTAACAGATGAATGTAGCGGAGTAACTAAAGTAACTAGTAACTAAAGCTGTAACAGATGAACGTAGTGGAGTAACTAAAGTAACTAGGAACTAAAGTAACTAGTAACTAAAGCTGTAACAGATGAACGTAGTGGAGTAACTAAAGTAACTAGTAACTAAAGTAACTAGTAACTAAAGCTGTAACAGATGAATGTAGCGGAGTAACTAAAGTAACTAGTAACTAAAGCTGTAACAGATGAATGTAGAGGAGTAACTAAAGTAACCAGTAACTAAAGCTGGAACAGATGAATGTAGCGGAGTAACTAAAGTAACTAGTAACTAAAGCTGTAACAGATGAATGTAGAGCAGTAACTAAAGTAACCAGTAACTAAAGCTGGAACAGATGAATGTAGCGGAGTAACTAAAGTAACTAGTAACTAAAGCTGTAACAGATGAATGTAGCGGAGTAACTAAAGTAACTAGTAACTAAAGCTGTAACAGATGAATGTAGTGGAGTAACTAAAGTAACTAGTAACTAAAGCTGTAACAGATGAACGTAGCGGAGTAACTAAAGTAACTAGTAACTAAAGCTGTAACAGATGAATGTAGCGGAGTAACTAAAGTAACAAGTAACTAAAGCTGTAACAGATGAATGTAGCGGAGTAACTAAAGTAACTAGTAACTAAAGCTGTAACAGATGAACGTAGTGGAGTAACTAAAGTAACTAGGAACTAAAGTAACTAGTAACTAAAGCTGTAACAGATGAACGTAGTGGAGTAACTAAAGTAACTAGTAACTAAAGTAACTAGTAACTAAAGCTGTAACAGATGAATGTAGCGGAGTAACTAAAGTAACTAGTAACTAAAGCTGTAACAGATGAATGTAGAGGAGTAACTAAAGTAACCAGTAACTAAAGCTGGAACAGATGAATGTAGCGGAGTAACTAAAGTAACTAGTAACTAAAGCTGTAACAGATGAATGTAGAGGAGTAACTAAAGTAACTAGTAACTAAAGCTGGAACAGATGAATGTAGCGGAGTAACTAAAGTAACTAGTAACTAAAGCTGTAACAGATGAATGTAGCGGAGTAACTAAAGTAACTAGTAACTAAAGCTGTAACAGATGAATGTAGCGGAGTAACTAAAGTAACTAGTAACTAAAGCTGTAACAGATGAATGTAGCGGAGTAACTAAAGTAACAAGTAACTAAAGCTGTAACAGATGAATGTAGCGGAGTAACTAAAGTAACTAGTAACTAAAGCTGTAACAGATGAACGTAGTGGAGTAACTAAAGTAACTAGGAACTAAAGTAACTAGTAACTAAAGCTGTAACAGATGAACGTAGTGGAGTAACTAAAGTAACTAGTAACTAAAGTAACTAGTAACTAAAGCTGTAACAGATGAATGTAGCGGAGTAACTAAAGTAACTAGTAACTAAAGCTGTAACAGATGAATGTAGCGGAGTAACTAAAGTAACTAGTAACTAAAGCTGTAACAGATGAATGTAGCGGAGTAACTAAAGTAACTAGTAACTAAAGCTGTAACAGATGAACGTAGTGGAGTAACTAAAGTAACTAGGAACTAAAGTAACTAGTTACTAAAGCTGTAACAGATGAACGTAGTGGAGTAACTAAAGTAACTAGTAACTAAAGTAACTAGTAACTAAAGCTGTAACAGATGAATGTAGCGGAGTAACTAAAGTAACTAGTAACTAAAGCTGTAACAGATGAATGTAGCGGAGTAACTAAAGTAACTAGTAACTAAAGCTGTAACAGATGAATGTAGCGGAGTAACTAAAGTAACTAGTAACTAAAGCTGGAACAGATGAATGTAGCGGAGTAACTAAAGTAACTAGTAACTAAAGCTGTAACAGATGAATGTAGAGGAGTAACTAAAGTAACTAGTAACTAAAGCTGGAACAGATGAATGTAGCGGAGTAACTAAAGTAACTAGTAACTAAAGCTGTAACAGATGAATGTAGCGGAGTAACTAAAGTAACTAGTAACTAAAGCTGTAACAGATGAATGTAGCGGAGTAACTAAAGTAACTAGTAACTAAAGCTGGAACAGATGAATGTAGCGGAGTAACTAAAGTAACTAGTAACTAAAGCTGTAACAGATGAATGTAGCGGAGTAACTAAAGTAACTAGTAACTAAAGCTGTAACAGATGAATGTAGCGGAGTAACTAAAGTAACCAGTAACTAAAGCTGGAACAGATGAATGTAGCGGAGTAACTAAAGTAACTAGTAACTAAAGCTGTAACAGATGAATGTAGCGGAGTAACTAAAGTAACCAGTAACTAAAGCTGTAACAGATGAATGTAGCGGAGTAACTAAAGTAACTAGTAACTAAAGCTGTAACAGATGAATGTAGCGGAGTAACTAAAGTAACTAGTAACTAAAGCTGTAAGTACTTGAGTAAATGTACTTAGTTACTTTCCACCACTGTGAACGAGTGAGTGACGTCAGCCTGACTTTACTGATATGTTCAATAGTATTTATGATCGATAACTACGTCACTACGTGGCCCAACGTCTACAACCTGTCCTGTTGAAGCCGATGACGTGATAATTATTGAATAAACCGCAGAGAGCAGAATGCATTAATACCATCAGCTGTTTGTTGTTTATCGAGCCGAATCACTTCCGGATTCTCGTCCTTTCACATTAAAACGTTGGAACGTAAAAAACGTCCCTGTGTTTACGTGTTTTTATGAATGAATATTAATAATCTCACCTTCAGTTTGATTTTAGGATCTTCATCAACACACAGCGGTGCTCGCTCTCACGTGCGGAACCTCTGTCGCGTCTTAATGACGACACCGGAGCAGTCAAGTGAACGAAGTCAGCAGATTTACAACTTCCGGTTATGCCTTCAAAATAAGACTTTACATTTTTTTTTATTTTACTTCTTAAAAATAAAGACTATTTAATTTATCTTCAAATAAGACTTTTTTTCATTACTTTTTTTTTAGTCCTTCAAAATAAGACTATTTTTCTTCAAAATAAGACTCTGGAAACTGAATGGGCAGTCTGAATGAAAAAAAACCTGCAGTCACAGCTCTCTTCTGTTTTACTTACATTAACAATTTTTATGTATTTTGGGTGAGTCAAAAAGCTAAAATTCTGGGAGTTATTAAAGTTTATTTGTGTTCTGTTTATCAGCAGCTTCACCGAAGAATTTCTCTGAAAAAAAAACCCCACCTAAATTCAACACAAATACATATTAATTATGAATGTATGATTGGTCTCTCTCTCTCTCTAAAAGGTATTCGGGACCTCTAAAAAAAAAAAAAGCACCACTTGTTTATATTACTGCTCTTTGAACACATTTACAGCGTTATCTCTTTGAGTCGTATTACATTTAACAAAACCTCTTCTGTTGTGAATTATAAAATGTTGAGAGGTATAGTCCAGATCCGGGATACATAATAAAAAAAGAAGACACAGATATATATGTGTTATATGTGTGTATATATATATATGTTAAAAAAAAGTCCCCAAAAAAATAAATCATAAAATAGTTTTTCTTACAGTTAGAAAAGTTTAAAAGTTGTAGTTTAGGGCAAACACACACACAAAAATAAACACCCAACACTCATACTAAATAAAGTTTTAATGTATATTTATATACTGTAAATATATCCAGAAAACATGTAGTAAAGATAATTGTACACAACAACAGGATATACTTTATGTCCCATACTTTATTTCAAGTATGAAGATTAGTTATAGCGTCGGATACGTTGCAGTGCTTTCCTGGCAGATGGAAGAATATTTCAAAGAATAAAACAGCATAGAAGTTATCTGGAAGATTCCCATCATGCAGTGCAGTATATTATATATATATCATATATATATTGCAGATAACTTTGGTGGTGTCGAGTAAAAACAAAGCGTGTTAGCTCATTTTTTTGCTAAAGCAGAGATAACCGCATCTGGATCGATGATGAGAGATTAGAGTTTGATTTACTCTAAACAAGACAAATATTGGACCGTCTTTTACAAATCTAAACTTAGTGAAGGATTCACATATAATATACTGAATATATATATATAATTAGGCTACAGCCCTGGGTGGAGAGCTCAACCCCCCTCCCCCCATGTTGAACCCAAAGTTACGCCTTCGAGTTCATTCGATAATTTCCCCCAGGGAAGTTTTGAGCATTAACGACTTCATTTCCTGTATTCTGATACACTTTTACGCACCAATTCACGGTGGAAATACCTTTATTTAGCCTATATGTGAAGAAGGAAAACACAAGATGACAATTTAAAATATATCAAAATATCAAAAATATAATGGAAGCTGGTTGAAGGAATGAGAGAGGGACGCTGTGTTCACACGGTCCAAAAAGTCCGACACCGCTGGTAAACTCTGAATAAAACGTATTTTGCGCGGTGACACGTAAACGGGAATATTAACTTTCATTAGCCATGGAAACAGCTTAGTAAGGATATCGTCTTTTTCGTAATAAGGGCTAAATCGGAACACTATGTACATGTAAACGTAGTCAATGATCAGTTTGAATCCTCTTCTTTGTGCAGATTAGGGCCGTGCAATTAGTCAAAACTCTCTCTCTCTCTCTCTTGCTCTCTCTCTGTCTCTCTCTCTGTCTCTCGGTCTCCCTCTGTCTCTCTCTCTCTGTCTCTCTTGGTCTCTCTCTGTCTCTCTCTCTCTCTCTCTTGCTCTCTCTCTGTCTCTCTCTCTGTCTCTCTTGGTCTCCCTCTGTCTCTCTCTCTCTGTCTCTCTTGGTCTCCCTCTGTCTCTCTCTCTGTCTCTCTTGGTCTCTCTCTGTCTCTCTCCCTCTGTCTCTCTCCCTCTCCCTCTGTCTCTCTCTCTCTGTCTCTCTTGGTCTCTCTCTGTCTCTCTCTCTGTCTCTCTTGGTCTCTCTCTGTCTCTCTCCCTCTGTCTCTCTCCCTCTCCCTCTGTCTCTCTCTTTCTGTCTCTCTCCCTCTGTCTTTCTTTCAGTGGAGTTGAAAATCAAGCAGTTTTTCAATGCCGCGCACGTGTTGTCAAATTAATGAAGAGGAGTTCTTAATTTGCTTGTGTTTTGTTCCATTAAGTTGCGGTGCGTTTGGCCCTGTCGGCCACCGTACGATAGGCTATTGCCGGCGGTCCGTTACCTAAATTAACACCGACGTTCAATAAAAAGTTACAATCAGACTCAACGTGAACAGTAATCAGCTGTTGGTGTTTCTCAGGGATGATCGGAGGTGAGAGTCTCTTTTTCGCGTTGGATAATTCAACTCAGATGCACTTTGACTTTAAAGTTTCTTTTCCAAAGAGAATAAAAAAAAAAGTCGAATAAACGATTTCCGCCACAGCTGCCTCTATAAACTGAAGATGTCCCACTGTGGACATTTGTTAGTGTCACATTAACGGCTTTTTAAAACTCTTAGTGTCTCTGCACAGTTTGACGATCAGAAACCAGAGAGCTTCGACTTCACGTAGGGCCGAATGAAAGCTGCGCTTAGCTAAGTTTCTGTATCAGAAATTTGGGTTTTCTTTCAACCAAATTGATTCAACAAAAACATAACGTGGATGGTTCCATACAACCATTACTCTTTACAAGTAAAATAAATGATCTGTTCACTTCTTTCATTGAATTTGGGTGCGTTATTCAATTTTATAGCGTTTGGGAAAAAAAAAAAACAGAAGAGCAAAGAACGTTGGAAAAAACTACAAACACGTCCAAAAAAGTGCTGTAAAAATCAACAAGAACATCGCCAATAACATCGGAAATTTGTGACAAAAAAAGTGATCAAAAAGTCGAAAAAGTGACAAGAACATTGGGGGAAAACATCAGAATAAAACATCAGAATAAAGTGATGAATTTCTTTTGAAAAAAGTGACAAACAATAGTCTGGCTATCACCAGACTAATGTTCAATCTTTTAAGATTGAACATTAGTCTGGGGGATTCTGCTCCGTATTTTATACTGCACAAGAGGCGTGATCAACGGGCATAGTTCAAATGACTCTGTACGCGATTGGATAGTCCTTCAACCAATCAGAGCAAAGATCTGGGTGGCGTAGCAGCGACAGCGGCACCAACGGGGTTGCTGCGCTTCGGTGGCCGAGCCACGTTGAACGTAAACAAGAAGCTGCTTGGTCGCTTCTCTATCGTCGTCGTGTTAAACCAGCCAATAGCGCGCCAGGTGGATGAGCCAGTTTGTGATTGGTTCCCGAAAAAATTGTAACGGAAGCAGGATAGATAAACGTACAGGTTTCCAGCCTGAGCTGCAGGGAGGAATCAAATCACCGGCAGATCGGGCCGGGGTTACCGAGTCCAGACAAAAACGGCACCAAAAGAATTTTGAAATTGGAATTTTGACCCAAAAATTTGGGAATTTGGGAAGACAACACATGGGTTAAATTCTCAAATTCATGCACCGCACCCTCTGTAAAAAATATTTAATAAAAAAAATAATGTGTGATTGTTCCGGTCGTGGCTTTTGTAATAAAACATCTTAAAGAGCAAAGAGCCAATCAGCAGGGTTCATACGTATTTTAACCCAATACCATTCCATGACTTTTTGGCAAATTTCCATGACTATGTATTCCTGAAAATGTCAACATGTCGACATTATACAAATAAGAATACAAATCTGTGTTAAAGTTCACCCTCAATGTATGTGGTTCATAGTGGGATTCATAAATTAAACGCATATTATTATGCTGTGTTAAAAATGCATCCATGACTTTTCCAAAACTTTCTGGGTCTTTGTATTTTTCCAAAACCTTTCCAGGCCCGTTATGGAATTTGCATTTTTCAAATTCCATATCTTTTCCAGGTTTTTTCAAACATGTATGAACCCTGAATCAGATTGGGTGACCCTGGGACGAAATCTTATCAAACTGGAGGTTTAATTTGTGTCAGTTTAGGGTCCTTGGACGTTGAAAACGTTTGGGAACCATTGTGCTATGAAACAGGGTTTAACAGAGCCGGGCTTTTCTCTGCGTTAGCTGGTAGGGCTGCAAGTAACGATTAGTTTCATCTGTAGATTATTTTCTGGATGAATGGATTAGTTGTTTGGTCTCTAAAATGTCAGAAAAATGGTAAAAAAAATGTGGATCAGTGTTTCCCAAAAAGCCCAAGAGGACATCCTCACGTCTTGATTTGTCCACAACTCAAAGATATTCAGTTTACTGTCACAGAGGAGAGAAGAAACTAGAACAATATTCACATTTTACAAGCTGGAATCGAAGAAATTTTGACTCAAACCTATTAAAATCGGTTATCAAAACAGTCTGCGATTAATTCAACAGTTGACTACTTCTTGAATAATCTTTGCAGCTCTAGTTTAACAGCAGCTGAGGAACACGATTAAATCTGTAATAATCAATAACTCTGTACACATTATTACTGTAAACTACCGCCCACATCAACAGTTTGTAGTTACATTCATCAGCATTAACTCAGCGCTAACGTGGCTAACTTGAAGCTTCACTTTGACTCCGCCCCCGCTGTGACATCACTTCATTCAACAACACGTTTCCGTGGCGGTGGCTTAAAAAGGGAAACAGCTACGGCGTTTAGCTTCGGTTTCACTCACCACTGAGTCCGACTTGAAGGACAATTTCGGCACAAAATGAACCCAGGGGGTTAATAACGCCCTGCTTGAGCTAGATTACTGGTTGCACGGTGTTCGTGGTTCGACTGGTCGTATATATTCCCATATACATGAACTCAGTCGGTACACGATCCGTTCTGCACATGCGCAAGATATTACTGTTTACGACCTGCACGATCTGTTCCACGCTAGCCTATGGCTAGCCTCCACCGGGAAGCTAACAGCTAATTCGGCTAACCGCTAGCTGACAGCTAGATTCAGTCTAAAATGACGTTAAGTCAAACTTAATGGGAGAAGCAGGCTACAGCTACATTAAGACTTTACAGTAATAACAATAAAGACAAGTATTGAGTGATTGTATTTTAAATGAGCACAAGTAAAGTAGAACTAATGTAACAGCTGTTATATACAGTACAGGCCAAAAGTTTGGACACACCTTTTATTTTCAGGGTGGTTGCTTTGAAGAATCTAAAATATAAGACATGTTTTCAGTTATTTCACACTTTTTTTAAGTACATAATTCCATATGTGTTCATTCATAGTTTTGATGCCTTCAGTGAGAATCTACAATGTAAATAGTCATGAAAATAAAAAGGAAATGCATTGAATGAGAAGGTGTGTCCAAACTTTTGGCCTGTACTGTAGGTTAAAGTTTATTTTTACGTTTTATTTTGAGTTTTTTTTTTAAAGTCATTACATGCTGTCTCAGCTAGCGGTTAGCCGAATTAGCTGTTAGCTAAACTAACGTTAGCTTGCCTGCGGAGGCTGTCGACCGGAAGCGTGGAACAGATCGTGCAGTGTCGTGAATCCTCGTACAGCAGCGCATGCGCAGAACATTTTGCGCATTTGCAGAACGGATCGTGTACCGACAAAACGCTACGGTCTTTATAATCTATCTTTTTAATAAACTGTCTGTACACTTACAAAGTTCTCAGGGCTTCTGTTTACATGTAGGGACCCTCATTATGCTACCGTGGAAGTGTGGTGATATTTTAGCCTTGTTAGTGGTGTAGAAATAGAGATTTACCCTCTGACCCAACGACTAGCGTTAGCAGCTAATCATCAATTTGCGCTAGCTTGTTTCAAGCTAGTGACGCATTTGATTAGCATGAAAACATATCACAGAGAACGGTCGACTCGGTACACATACGTTATTAACCCCTAGGTTCATTTTTGCGCTACAACACTATCTGACTCTCTGTCACTGAGTTTGGTACCCAACCCTAGTTTTCTGGGTGAAAGTATTACTATTATACTATTACATTATATTTCAGGTAACTTCCGGCCGTAGCTGTATCCCTTCTAGCCACAACCGCGTTAAACTCACAGAAACTTCTTCTCTGATTTACAGCATTCAAAGAGAAGTCGTCCCCTTGAGTGTCAGCGGATGGACTCAAGCTGTGCAACAGAAAAATATTTTAAAAGTCACACATTACTTAAATATATTTTAAACACTAAATAATTGATTGCAGAGATTTTCACGCTGTTACATTTCCCTTTTGTATTCTTGCTCTCTCTGATTGGTTGTTTAAACTGGACACATATTTGGGGCTAAAAAAACACTTCTGGAATCAATTATTTAGTATTTTCAGTTTGACATTAAAGAGCTCTGCCGATCAGCAACAAATTAATCCACTTGTAATCACTTAAACACGGAGGAAGTGCATTCTTTGTGTGCGTGCTGTAGATTTCTAACCGGTCACAGAGTTGTACATGTGTCATTTTTACAGCAGCTTAAAGACTTGTTATTCACACTGATCAATCGTTATTGTCTTATGATCAATATTTCTCTATTGCTAATATTTCTTCACAGCTAAAAATATAAATTCACATCAACAACAACATCAAACAAACTGTTTAAAAAATAGTAAGGCTCCTAAACCTGAAAACAAATCCTAAAAAAAAGAAATCCAAAGAAATCACTTTGTCTGAAGGGACGAGAATCTCAAGACAAACTATCGGAAAGTGACAAACTGCAGGCAAAGCTCCACCCCCGCATCATATAAGCCACGCCCCCTGCATCATATAAGCCACGCCCCCATATTAGATGTTTCAGATAAGCTCCGCCCACTGACACCAGGACTCTTCATAAAGTTCTCAATCTGTTCAGAATTCTCTAAGTTGGCTGGTTGTCGGCTGACTGTCGGCCGACACTCGGCCGAGTTTCGGCAGATTGGCAGCCTACAGTCTGCTGTGGGTCGGCAGACTGGCGGCCTACAGTCGGTAGATAGGCCGCCTAATTTCAGCAGTTTGTATACCTACTGTCAGCAGATTGTTGGCAGACTGTAGACCGACAGACTGTCTAGTGTCTGCAGATTGGCAGCAGATTTTCTGGCCTACGGGCAGCTAAGTCTCGGCATATTGTCAGCAGATTTTCTGGCCTACAGTTGGCAGATTTTCTGGCCTACAGTCGGCTAAGTGTCGGCATATTGGCAGAATTTCTGGCCTACAGTCGGCAGATTTTCTGGCCTACAGGCGGCTAAGTGTCGGCATATTGGCAGCAGATTTTCTGGCCTACAGTCGGCAGATTTTCTGGCCTACAGGCGGCTAAGTGTCGGCATATTGGCAGCCAACAGTCTGCTGTGGGTCGGCAGACTGGTGGCCTACAGTCGGTAGATCGGCCTAATGTCAGCAGTTTCTCTACCAACTCTCGGCAGATTGTCGGCAGACTGTAGACCGACAGATTGTCTAGTGTCGGCATATTGTCAGCAGATTTTCCGGCCTACAGTCGGCTAAATGTTGGCATATTGTCAGCAGATTTTCTGGCCTACAGGCGGCTAAGTCTCGGCTTATTGTCAGCAGATTTTCTGGCCTACAGTCGGCTAAATCTCGGCATATTGTCAGCAGATTTTCTGGCCTACAGTCGGCTAAGTCTCGGCATATTGTCAGCAGAGTTTCTGGCCTACAGTCGGCTAAGTGTCGGCATATTGTCAGCAGATTTTCTGGCCTACAGTTGGCTAAGTGTCGGCATATTGTCAGCAGATTTTCTGGCCTACAGTCGGCTAAGTCTCGGCATATTGTCAGCAGATTTTCTGGCCTACAGGCGGCTAAATGTCGGCAGACCGTAAGTCAACTGCAGGCCGAATCAGAAAATTCTCAAGAGATTCAGACGCTGTGTCTCAAACCGCCTACTTGCACACTTCAAGCACTTAGTTTGAAGTATATCGCGGAGATAACGCTAAAAGTCAGAGCACTGAAAGTACCCGGATGACCCCCTAAAAACGCTCAAAAAGTTCAGTGTATAACGATGGACGCTACGCGCGCTAAACGGGCGCCATCTTGACTACACAGCGCAAAGGGGAGGGGCCAGGGACGTGGACCGGCAGCTGATTGGACGAACGCGTCACGTGGGTCTGGCTTCTCCCAGATTTCACAACAGAGCATAACTGGTGGCTCGTTCAGAATACAAACTCAAATTTTACAAAAATAGTTCACCGAAACGTGTTTCTGAAAACATTTTAAGCGAGAAATAGGCCATGCAGTTGCTGAATCTGTCTTCATCTCAGATCAACAAAGGTCAGTTTAAGAGATTTTCGTCAGATTTTCAGAGGCGACGGGGCGAGCCGACCGCTCGTCATTTCCGGTAAGTGTTTTAACATAGGTGTTCATTTTGGGATGACACTAACCATCCAAAGCGGGCACTACGGCAGGAAGTGGTCACTGCACATTAGCAGTATACTGACAGAAGTGTGCGGTTTGAGACACAGCCAGAGTCTCATGAAGAAGGGTTAACCCTTGGCTGACTGTCGGCTGAGCCAATCAGAGCCTTCTATGTCATGCAGTTTAGGAAGGAGGGGGGGGCGGCGATGTCACTGAGGCTGTGGTGACATCACTTTGTGCTCTCCCGGTTGCCGAAAAAAAAATAATAAAAATAACTTACTGTCCTCCAGTAAAAACCAAAACAATAAATCCTGTTTAAATAAAATTCTCTGTGATAAACTGCTCACGGCTGTTTACTGCCGACTTACAAGTATAACTCTATATATTTACAGTATCACTGTACTTTTTACAGTGTTAGTATATATATTACAGTAAACAGTCTTGAGTGTACGACACACACACACACACACACACACATGCAGAAACCAGTTACACACTTTCAAAATAAAACAGTCAAAGTTTCTTTTCTTTCTGCAGATTTCAGTTTGAACAAACATGGCTTCTCCTGCAGCTATTTGAGAATTTCAGTCTGTTTTTATAATAAATAACATCAACGTGTAAATGTAATACTGTTCAATACTTCCAACAGATTATAAAGACCTTTAAACTTTAAAAATGACGTTCTTCATCAGCTCTCTTCAGTCACATTCAGTTTATATTCAAGAGTATAAAACGGGTGGTTTTCTGCAGCACTTCCTGTCTGAACTGATGACGAACGTTCACGTCTTTGAGCCGTTTTAAATCGAAACTTCAGTGGACGTAGTTTACAGGATCCCGTTAAAGAGTCTTACGCGTTTAATCTGAAAATGGAAGACAGAATTCACTCCAACATATGTTCCGTTAAATAACCTTTCACCCATTTGTCCCTTCTGATTGATCGGATGGCTGCTGGGATTCATTATTGCATCGGTCTGTCCATTTTCTTCTCTCCTTGTCTTGATAAAGCAATCACTTAAGTGCTCAGTTAGAGTTCTCCCTTTGTTTCACTTCCTGTTCCCGTTTAAAAAAAAAAAAGAAAAAAAAAAAAAGAAAAATCATCATCATCACCTTCTTTTCTTTCATATTCCCTTTGTTTGGCAGACTCCTCTTCCCTGTAGGTGTCCGAAAAGCTGACCTCGCCTCCACCACAATGTCCAAAAAGCAGGCTCCGCCTCCACGATGATGTCAGAAGAGCAGACTCCGCCTCTACGGTGATGTCAGAAGAGCAGGCTCCGCCTCCACTATGATGTCAGAAGAGCAGGCTCCGCCTCTTGGCCGGACTGTTTGCTGGACGGAGAAAAAAAAGCTTTTATTTTAAACTAAAGAAATGATTTTAACTAAACAAACAACTCATACAGTACAGGCCAAAAGTTTGGACACACCTTCTCATTCAATGCGTTTCCTTTTTATTTTCATGACTATTTACATCGTAGATTCTCACTGAAGGCATCAAAACTATGAATGAACACATATGGAATTATGTACTTAACAAAAAAGTGTGAAATAACTGAAAACATGTCTTATATTTTAGATTCTTCAAAGTAGCCACCCTTTGCTTTTTTTATTAATAAGGGAAATAATTCCACTAATTAACCCTGACAAAGCACACCTGTGAAGGTAAAACCATTTCAGGTGACTACCTCATGAAGCTCATTGAGAGAACACCAAGGGTTTGCAGAGTTATCAAAAAAAGCAAAGGGTGGCTACTTTGAAGAATCTAAAATATAAGATATGTTTTCAGTTATTTCACACTTTTTTGTTAAGTACATAATTCCATATGTGTTCATTCATAGTTTTGATGCCTTCAGTGAGAATCTACAATGTAAATAGTCATGAAAATAAAAAGGAAACACATTGAATGAGAAGGTGTGTCCAAACTTTTGGCCTATACTGTATGTTTGTGACTCGTATTGTTCCCACCTTTCATGCTGTGTTGAGAAATTTTATGTACAAATGTACGGTATGCGTCGCTTAACTTATTTAAACAATTTAATTATAATGGCTTTAACTGAGCCCACACAGAGAGATACCAGGTACACTTCTCGCTTTTGGAAACATAGGAACAAATGTCTGAATGTGTTTTAATCACTTTGATCTCATGAAATTCAATTTATATAACTTTTTTTGTCTTGTGTTGCTGTATTTTACTAGACTGGGTCAACCCAGCCCGACCTGCTGGCGATTTGATTTCACCCTGCAGCTTAGGCTGGGAACCTGTACGTAGAGCCGGGCAATATATCGATATTATATCGATATCGTGATATGAGACTAGATATCGTCTTAGATTTTGGATATTGTGATATGGCATGAGTGTCTTCTCCTGGTTTTAAAGGCTGCATTACAGTAAAGTGATGTCATTTTCTGAACTTACCAGACTGTTGTAACTGTTCTATTATTTTCCTTTACCCACTTAGTCATTATATCCACATTACTGATGATTATTTATCTAAAATCTCATTGTGTAAATATTTTGTGAAAGCACCAATAGTCAACACTACAATATCGTTGCGGTATCGATATCGAGGTATTTGGTCAAAAATATCGTGATATTTGATTTTCTCCACATTGCCCAGCCCTAACTGTACGTTTATCTATCCTGCTTCCGTTACAAATATGTGGGAACCAATCACAAACTGGCTTGTCCACCTGGCGCGCTATTGGCGGGTTTAACACGATGGCGATAGAGAAGAAACCAAGCAGCTTTTTCTTTACATTCAACGTGGCGGCCACCGAAGTGCCGCAACCCGTTGATGCCGCTGTCGCTGGTACGTCACCCTGATCGTTGCTCTGATTGGTTGAAGGACTATCCAATTGCGTACAGAGTCACTTGAACTATGCCCGTTGATCACGCCTCTTGTGCAGTAGAAAATACAGAGCAGACTCCCCAGACCAAGATTGAGCTTGGTCTGGGGATAGCCAGACAAGTGTTTTACATATTTTTATACTACTATGGACTAGGGCTGGGCGATATATTGATATTATATCGATATCGTGATATGAGACTAGATATCGTCTTAGATTGTGGATATCGTAATATCGTGATATGACATAAGTGTCTTTTCCTGGTTTTAAAGGCTGCATTACAGTGAAGTGATGAACTTTTCTGAACTTACCAGACTGTTCTAGCTGTTCTATTATTAATGATTATTTATCTAAAATCTAAGTGTGAAGATATTTTGCAAGAGCACCAACTGTCAACTCTAGAATATATCGCCGCAATATCGATATCGAGGTATTTGGTCAAGAATATCGTGATATCTGATTTTCTCTATATCGCCCAGCCCTATATCAGAAAATATGGGATGTAGAAATAAGCGCTGAAAATGTGTAGAAGAAAAATTTCACAATTTAAAACGATGAAAAAAACTAAAACAAACCTTATGGAGCTTTGATTTCAAAAAAGGTACTCCTGTTGTTATACAGTATTTATGTTTATATTTTATTGTTATTTGAACAGCTGAGCATTGAACCAGGTGAAGAAACATGTTTATTATTTATTCATTTGATTTTGCACCTATTAACTGAAATAGCCAGTTTCTATGAAACTACATGTGACATGTCATATTTGGCTTTGACTTTGACTGAACATTTGCTCTCACTTTGCGGAAAAAATATCGGGATATATATCGTATATCGATATTCAGCCAAAATATATCGGGATATGACTTTTGGTCCATATCGCCCAGCCCTACTATGGACCTGTGTGTGTCTGAAATAAAAAGTTGAATTGAAACAGCTTTGTTTTCAGATTGAAACTTTTGTTGCAACAGAACAATCTCACTGTAAGAGCCACGTCGTTGTTGTCTTGGAGCTGTAGACAAAAGCTCCAGAGAGCTACTAAAGTAGTCAAAGCACCAGACTAAATGTTCGGGAGCTCATGTTTTATTTGCTCTGCATACGTCTGGTCCCCCCTCCCGTTTAGTTCAATACTTTATTGCCATGTCAACACAGTTGATAGGAATTTGTCAATTTGAAAACATTTGTCAATCTGGTTAAAAAAGGCAATACATACGTAGGAACATACAGCACATAAAAGATAATCACATAGCCAATCATTCAAACCAGTACAAAGCTGTAAAGATCTTGTGCTATTGCAACTTCCCATAAAAAGTATTGTGCATTCTATAAAGTGCATTTGAATAAGGTGCAATTAGTACAAGTTTACTCTGCAAGGTGCCTGAGCATTAAGGAGACTAATAGTACCAGGTTATGTACTGTTACTGAGCATTAAGGAGACTAATAGTACCAGGTTATGTACTGTTACTGAGCATTAAGGAGACTAATAGTACCAGGTTATGTACTGTTACTGAGCATTAAGGAGTCTAATAGTACCAGGTTATGTACTGTTACTGAGCATTAAGGAGTCTAATAGTACCAGGTTATGTACTGTTACTGAGCATTAAGGAGTCTAATAGTACCAGGTTATGTACTGTTACTGAGCATTAAGGAGACTAATAGTACCAGGTTATGTACTGTTACTGAGCATTAAGGAGACTAATAGTACCAGGGTGTGTACTGTTACTGAGTATTAAGGAGACTAATAGTACCAGGTTATGTACTGTTACTGAGCATTAAGGAGTCTAATAGTACCAGGTTATGTACTGTTACTGAGCATTAAGGAGTCTAATAGTACCAGGTTGTGTACTGTTACTGAGTATTAAGGAGACTAATAGTACCAGGTTGTGTACTGTTACTGAGTATTAAGGAGACTAATAGTACCAGGTTGTGTACTGTTACTGAGCATTAAGGAGTCTAATAGTACCAGGTTGTGTACTGTTACTGAGCATTAAGGAGTCTAATAGTACCAGGGTGTGTACTGTTACTGAGTATTAAGGAGACTAATAGTACCAGGTTATGTACTGTTACTGAGCATTAAGGAGCCCAATAGTGACAGGGTAAGTACTGTTACAAAACCGGGATTTTTTTGCCCCTAAGACTTTGAACTCTCTTTCCAGAGGGCAGTAGTTGGAAGACGGACCTGGCAAGCTGGGAGGGGTCGTCAAGCACTTTCTGCGCTTTATGGCTGGTCCACGTGGTGTAGATAGAGGCTACAGACCATAAAACTGTAACATATAGTATTTAAACTGAGTCTGGCGATAGCGATTTTCTTTTTTTTTTCATGTTAAACAAAAAGGATCTTACTCTTTTAACTAAAAAGGTCTATCTCTGTATGGATCCTCTCCATTATTTTGTCACTTAGAATAATCACCTGAGCCTGACAGCAGCAAAAACAGCACTTTTAAACTTTAAAACTAGCGAGCTACATGCTGAAAATGTCAAGTTTTGAAGAAGATTTGGATGGTGCAACAAGGCAGGACTGCTCGGTTAATTTGAGGAATGATTCTAAAGATTTACAAAGAATATGTTTACGGCATCTCCTCTCTAACTGGAAGGTTTTGGGACCGATTGGTGGGATTGCTGTGGACGAAGTACACACAGAGATACACTGGGAAGACGCCCAAGACGAATGTGATTGGTTTTAAGAAATTCAAAACAACCCAGAGCCTTTCTTTTCCTCCTTTTCTCCCACCTTACTCCACAGCGCTGTGGATATACTGTAGGTCTGGCAATGCATGACTCTGTGTGTGTGTGTGTGTGTTACCTGGATCAGGTGTGACTGCTGGTCTGATCGTTTCTTTTTCCAGTTGAATCTCCGGCAGACTGAAGATGGACGTGGCTGAAACAACATGCGGGGTGACTTTGTGATGTACGCGGCACACAGTGACATCACGGATTAAAAACAGGGGTCAAAAAGGTGGAGGTGTTTAAACTCACTGTCAGCTAGCGCGGTCACTTTGTTTCCAAGGTTACTGAAGTAACGATGATTCATCGACTCGGCTGCTGAGATCCTCTTCTTCCCTTCAAACTAAAGTTTGAAATCAAAACGTTAATGGGATGCCAGAACGTGATGTCACATCCTGTCCCGATCCCCACAGTCTGACATCGGAGTTCAGCTCGTGAACATTAAATCATTATCTCAGTTCAAAATCTCTGAATACAAACAGTTAATTGGATTAAAAAGACATTCACAGAGTGCTTCACATGAGAAAAATGGTTAAAAAATGGAGACCCAACAACTGTAAAAATGAACAAGCAAAAAGATAAAATCTTAGGCTATGTTTAGACAGAAACTATCTCAATAAAAAAAAAAAAAAATGGCGTAGCGTTCTGACTTTTTATTCCGTTTTGGACGAGCGTTATGGGGGGGGGGGAATCTGCAGGCATATGGTGACGCAAACGTGTGTGAAATAGAGCTTCGTTCGGGCCCAAAAAAATCAAGCCCGACCCAGCCCGAGCCCGTGCACGTTGTGTCAGAGCCCGGCCCGACACATTAACTGGAATTATGAGCCCGAGCCCGATTTCAACCCAACACTTTTTTAATACGTGGGCCGTCATAACTGACGTTCTCAACTACAATTCAGAGTTGTTTGAACTTTTTTTTTCCCCCTTAACCCCCAGAGTTAGACAAGTCCATACATACCCTTCTCATCTCCGTGCGTGCTGTAACGCTGCCTGACGGTTCCAGCATTAGCTTAGCCTAGCACAGATCCTGCAGGTAACTGGTTCCAACTAGCCTACTGCTCCGAATTGTGACAAAAGTGACAAAATAACACCAACATGTTCCTATTTACATGTTGTGATTTGTAGAGTCACAGCGTGTACAAAAAACAACGTAACATGAGACACAGCCGTCTTCTAACAACAAACAAACCGGGAACTATATTCTCAGACAGGCTTGCTGCGAGCATATCACTCCGGCCAAGTACTATATTCTTCCGCCTGAGAATATAGTTCCCGGTTTGTTTACGGTTAGAAGATGGCTGTGTCTCATGTTACGTTGTTTTTTGTACACGCTGTGACTCTACAAATCACAACATGTAAATAGGAACATGTTGGCGTTATTTTGTCACTTATTCGGAGCAGTAGGATTACTGGAACCATTCACCTGCATGTTCTGTGCTGGCATGATGCCGCTGGAGCCGTCAGACAGCATTACAGCAAGCACGGAGATGAGAAGGGTATTTATGGACTTATCTAACTCTGGGGGTTACGGTGAATAAGCTAAATTCCCAATAAGTCGGCGTGTTCCTTTAAAATTATCTTAAAGAATAATGCAACAGGAGCGAAGCATGTAAACTGCGCTGTTTGTTTATTCAGAATGGAACGGATCGCAAATGGATCTGAATGAAGAAACATAAAAACGCTTGGAGAACTAACAGAAGAGGACGTTGAAGGCTGACTTTCATCTTTTCTGCCACGGCGAGCCTGCTTCATGTGTCTGTTCATCATCCAAGTCTCCGTTTTATTTGCTGTCATAGGCGAACAGCAGCCGCACTTAATGCGGTAACACTTTACTTTAAGTTTTCTACATAAAAGTGACATGACACTGTCATGAATACATGGCACTCACATGACACTGTCATGATACAGTCATGACACATGAACCCTAATCCTAACCCTAACCATAACTTGTCATGACAAAACCGAATG
Organism: Perca schrenkii; assembly: GCA_025617405.1. Taxonomy (NCBI): domain Eukaryota; kingdom Metazoa; phylum Chordata; class Actinopteri; order Perciformes; family Percidae; genus Perca; species Perca schrenkii. Next base: position 3,913,375 of record CM046793.1, read on the forward strand.
ACACATACTAAAAAAGCGTTACGTCATAAACGTTTATGACTTGTTTATAATGTTTTATGACACGTTCATGATAGTGTCATGTCACTCTTATGTAGAAAACTTAAAGTGTAACCCTTAACTCAACAAAGCCGACACATAATATGTTGTCACTGCCCACGACTTGATTAAAATGGTTCCATACCTCCGACTTTCCTCCAAACTTGCTCAAAGGTAATTCTGCCGTTTTTCTTTTTTTTCTTGACATCCTCAAGCTCCATGTTGCACTTAACTCCACCATACAGCTACCAGCAGCCCTAATACTGTATCTGAAGTCTCTTTTATATAGACCTTAGTGGTCCTCTAATACTGTATCTGAAGTCTCTTTTATATAGACCTTAGTGGTCCCCTAATACTGTATCTGAAGTCTCTTTATATAGACCTTAGTGGTCCCCTAATACTGTATCTGAAGTCTCTTTTATATAGACCTTAGTGGTCCCCTAATACTGTATCTGAAGTCTCTTTTATATAGACCTTAGTGGTCCCCCTAATACTGTATCTGAAGTCTCTTTTATATAGACCTTAGTGGTCCCCTAATACTGTATCTGAAGTCTCTTTTATATAGACCTTAGTGGTCCCCTAATACTGTATCTGAAGTCTCTTTCCTGAAATTCAGCCTTGCTGCAGAATTACAGCCACTAGAGCCAGTCCCACAATGATCTTTCCTTAGGAAGTACCATTTCTGTGTCTGTACCTATTGAGGAGGAGAGGGGGGGGGGGGGGGGAGGGGTGTGGTCTTGACCAATTGCCACTTTGCTCGTTTGAAAGCCATGATGTCTCTCTCTCTCTCTCATGGGTGGCCCAAATTCTCTGGGCGTGCAAAGCAGAGAAAGGGGAGGTAACCTTTCTCCTTATGACCTCATAAGGAGAAGATTCCTGATTGGTCCATCTGAGCTTTCATTTTCTCAAAGGCAGAGCAGGATACCCAGGGCTCGGTTTACACCTATCACCATTTCTAGCCACTGGGGGACCATAGGCAGGCTGGGGGAACGCATATTAATGTTAAAAAACCTCATAAAGTGAAATTTTCATGCCATGGGACCTTTAAAAAAAACCACAAATGCTTGATCAAGGGTCTGGCCCGGCCCGAGGATAGTGGCGGAAAATAACGGCCCCGAGCCCGGCCCGAAGTCGGGCTCGGGCAGAGAATCTAAACTCTAGTGTGAAATGCGATCCACAAAAAAAACAACAGTGAGATGTTTACTGACCTGCAGGAACTTTGACAACAGGTCCACTCCTTCACTGCTGAGTCTAAACACACACACACACACACACACACACACACACACACACACACACACACACACACACACACACACACACACACACACACACACACACACACACACACACAAATGTCTCAAGTTTCTGCTTCTGGGAGGTTTTCACACAGACTCATGTCAATGTGTGAACAAGGACTTTACTGTCTGTAGTACGGTTGTGTACTGTGTGTAGTACGGTTGTGTACTGTGTGTGGTACGGTTGTGTACTGTGTGTAGTACGGTTGTGTACTGTGTGTAGTACGGTTGTGTACTGTGTGTAGTACGGTTGTGTACTGCGTGTAGTACGGTTGTGTACTGCGTGTAGTACTGTTGTGTACTGCGTGTAGTACTGTTGTGTACTGCGTGTAGTACGGTTGTGTACTGTGTGTAGTACGGTTGTGTACTGTGTGGTACGGTTGTGTACTGTGTGTAGTACGGTTGTGTACTGTCTGTAGTACTGTTGTGTACTGTGTGTAGTACGGTTGTGTACTGTGTGGTACGGTTGTGTACTGTGTGTAGTACGGTTGTGTACTGTGTGTAGTACTGTTGTGTACTGTGTGGTACGGTTGTGTACTGTGTGTAGTACGGTTGTGTACTGTGTGTAGTACGGTTGTGTACTGTGTGTAGTACTGTTGTGTACTGTGTGTAGTACTGTTGTGTACTGCGTGTAGTACTGTTGTGTACTGCGTGTAGTACGGTTGTGTACTGTGTGTAGTACGGTTGTGTACTGTGTGTAGTACGGTTGTGTACTGTGTGTAGTACGGTTGTGTACTGTGTGTAGTACGGTTGTGTACTGTGTGTAGTACGGTTGTGTACTGTGTGTAGTACGGTTGTGTACTGTGTGTAGTACGGTTGTGTACTGTGTGTGGTACGGTTGTGTACTGTGTGTAGTACGGTTGTGTACTGTGTGTAGTACGGTTGTGTACTGTGTGTGGTACGGTTGTGTACTGTGTGTGGTACGGTTGTGTACTGTGTGTGGTACGGTTGTGTACTGTGTGTGGTACGGTTGTGTACTGTGTGTGGTACGGTTGTGTACTGTGTGTAGTACGGTTGTGTACTGTGTGTAGTACGGTTGTGTACTGTGTGTGGTACGGTTGTGTACTGTGTGTAGTACGGTTGTGTACTGTGTGTGGTACGGTTGTGTACTGTCTGTAGTACGGTTGTGTACTGTGTGTAGTACGGTTGTGTACTGTGTGTAGTACGGTTGTGTACTGTGTGTAGTACGGTTGTGTACTGTGTGTAGTACGGTTGTGTACTGTGTGTGGTACGGTTGTGTACTGTGTGTAGTACGGTTGTGTACTGTGTGTAGTACGGTTGTGTACTGTGTGTAGTACGGTTGTGTACTGTGTGTAGTACGGTTGTGTACTGTGTGTAGTACGGTTGTGTACTGTGTGTAGTACGGTTGTGTACTGTGTGTAGTACGGTTGTGTACTGTGTGTAGTACGGTTGTGTACTGTGTGTGGTACGGTTGTGTACTGTGTGTAGTACGGTTGTGTACTGTGTGTAGTACGGTTGTGTACTGTGTGTAGTACGGTTGTGTACTGTGTGTAGTACGGTTGTGTACTGTGTGTAGTACGGTTGTGTACTGTGTGTAGTACGGTTGTGTACTGTGTGGTACGGTTGTGTACTGTGTGTAGTACGGTTGTGTACTGTGTGTAGTACGGTTGTGTACTGTCTGTAGTACGGTTGTGTACTGTGTGTAGTACGGTTGTGTACTGTGTGTAGTACGGTTGTGTACTGTGTGTAGTACGGTTGTGTACTGTGTGTAGTACGGTTGTGTACTGTGTGTAGTACGGTTGTGTACTGTGTGTGAGTACGGTTGTGTACTGTGTGTAGTACGGTTGTGTACTGTGTGTAGTACGGTTGTGTACTGTGTGTAGTACGGTTGTGGACTGTGTGTGAGTACGGTTGTGTACTGTGTGTGGTACGGTTGTGTACTGTGTGTAGTACGGTTGTGTACTGTGTGTGGTACGGTTGTGTACTGTGTGTAGTACGGTTGTGTACTGTGTGTGGTACGGTTGTGTACTGTGTGTAGTACGGTTGTGTACTGTGTGTAGTACGGTTGTGTACTGTGTGTAGTACGGTTGTGTACTGTGTGTAGTACGGTTGTGTACTGTGTGTGAGTACGGTTGTGTACTGTGTGTAGTACGGTTGTGTACTGTGTGTGGTACGGTTGTGTACTGTGTGTAGTACGGTTGTGTACTGTGTGTAGTACGGTTGTGTACTGTGTGTGAGTACGGTTGTGTACTGTGTGTGGTACGGTTGTGTACTGTGTGTAGTACGGTTGTGTACTGTGTGTAGTACGGTTGTGTACTGTGTGTAGTACGGTTGTGTACTGTGTGAGTACGGTTGTGTACTGTGTGTAGTACGGTTGTGTACTGTGTGTAGTACGGTTGTGTACTGTGTGTAGTACGGTTGTGTACTGTGTGTAGTACGGTTGTGTACTGTGTGTAGTACGGTTGTGTACTGTCTGTAGTACGGTTGTGTACTGTGTGTAGTACGGTTGTGTACTGTGTGTAGTACAGTTGTGTACTGTGTGTAGTACGGTTGTGTACTGTGTGTAGTACGGTTGTGTACTGTGTGTAGTACGGTTGTGTACTGTCTGTAGTACGGTTGTGTACTGTGTGTAGTACGGTTGTGTACTGTGTGTAGTACGGTTGTGTACTGTGTGTAGTACGGTTGTGTACTGTGTGTAGTACGGTTGTGTACTGTGTGTAGTACGGTTGTGTACTGTGTGTAGTACGGTTGTGTACTGTGTGTAGTACGGTTGTGTACTGTGTGTAGTACGGTTGTGTACTGTGTGTAGTACGGTTGTGTACTGCGTGTAGTACTGTTGTGTACTGCGTGTAGTACGGTTGTGTACTGCGTGTAGTACGGTTGTGTACTGTGTGTAGTACGGTTGTGTACTGTGTGTAGTACGGTTGTGTACTGTGTGTAGTACGGTTGTGTACTGTGTGTAGTACGGTTGTGTACTGTGTGTAGTACGGTTGTGTACTGTGTGTAGTACGGTTGTGTACTGCGTGTAGTACGGTTGTGTACTGTGTGTAGTACGGTTGTGTACTGTGTGTAGTACGGTTGTGTACTGTGTGTAGTACGGTTGTGTACTGTGTGTAGTACGGTTGTGTACTGTGTGTAGTACGGTTGTGTACTGTGTGTAGTACGGTTGTGTACTGTGTGTGGTACGGTTGTGTACTGTGTGTAGTACGGTTGTGTACTGTGTGTGGTACGGTTGTGTACTGTGTGTGGTACGGTTGTGTACTGTGTGTAGTACGGTTGTGTACTGTGTGTGGTACGGTTGTGTACTGTGTGTAGTACGGTTGTGTACTGTGTGTGGTACGGTTGTGTACTGTGTGTAGTACGGTTGTGTACTGTGTGTGGTACGGTTGTGTACTGTGTGTAGTACGGTTGTGTACTGTGTGTAGTACGGTTGTGTACTGTGTGTAGTACTGTTGTGTACTGTGTGTAGTACGGTTGTGTACTGTGTGTAGTACGGTTGTGTACTGTGTGTAGTACGGTTGTGTACTGTGTGTGGTACGGTTGTGTACTGTGTGTGGTACGGTTGTGTACTGTGTGTGGTACGGTTGTGTACTGTGTGTGGTACGGTTGTGTACTGTGTGTAGTACGGTTGTGTACTGTGTGTGGTACGGTTGTGTACTGTGTGTGGTACGGTTGTGTACTGTGTGTGGTACGGTTGTGTACTGTGTGGTACGGTTGTGTACTGTGTGTGGTACGGTTGTGTACTGTGTGTAGTACGGTTGTGTACTGTGTGTGGTACGGTTGTGTACTGTGTGTGGTACGGTTGTGTACTGTGTGTAGTACGGTTGTGTACTGTGTGTAGTACGGTTGTGTACTGTGTGTAGTACGGTTGTGTACTGTGTGTAGTACGGTTGTGTACTGTGTGTAGTACGGTTGTGTACTGTGTGTAGTACGGTTGTGTACTGTGTGTAGTACGGTTGTGTACTGTGTGTAGTACGGTTGTGTACTGTGTGTGAGTACGGTTGTGTACTGTGTGTGGTACGGTTGTGTACTGTGTGTAGTACGGTTGTGTACTGTGTGTAGTACGGTTGTGTACTGTGTGTGGTACGGTTGTGTACTGTGTGTAGTACGGTTGTGTACTGTGTGTGGTACGGTTGTGTACTGTGTGTAGTACGGTTGTGTACTGTGTGTAGTACGGTTGTGTACTGTGTGTAGTACTGTTGTGTACTGTGTGTAGTACGGTTGTGTACTGTGTGTAGTACGGTTGTGTACTGTGTGTAGTACGGTTGTGTACTGTGTGGTACGGTTGTGTACTGTGTGTAGTACGGTTGTGTACTGTGTGTGGTACGGTTGTGTACTGTGTGTGGTACGGTTGTGTACTGTGTGTAGTACGGTTGTGTACTGTGTGTGGTACGGTTGTGTACTGTGTGTGGTACGGTTGTGTACTGTGTGTGGTACGGTTGTGTACTGTGTGGTACGGTTGTGTACTGTGTGTGGTACGGTTGTGTACTGTGTGTAGTACGGTTGTGTACTGTGTGTGGTACGGTTGTGTACTGTGTGTAGTACGGTTGTGTACTGTGTGTGGTACGGTTGTGTACTGTGTGTGGTACGGTTGTGTACTGTGTGTAGTACGGTTGTGTACTGTGTGTGGTACGGTTGTGTACTGTGTGTGGTACGGTTGTGTACTGTGTGGTACGGTTGTGTACTGTGTGTGGTACGGTTGTGTACTGTGTGTGGTACGGTTGTGTACTGTGTGTGGTACGGTTGTGTACTGTGTGTGGTACGGTTGTGTACTGTGTGTGGTACGGTTGTGTACCTGGGAGTGTGGTTACTCAGTCTCTCTGCTCTGTACTGAGGATAGTTGTATGCCACAAATTCGTCATTAGAGCTGACCCCAGGCCAGCTCTGCTCTGTGGGAGTGCCTGCACCAGAAATACACACAAAATACATCAAATATATATATATATATTAATATTGTATTAACATTTAGTCCTACTATGAATGGAAATTAGATTGTATGTATGTATGTATGTATGTGTTTGTTTATGTATGTATGTATAGATATGAAATGTGTATATGCGATTTTGTTATGGTAGAAATGTGTATATTGTTGTTGTAATGTAATGTAATTTTTTTTTAGAATGGACCCCAGGGAGACTAGCTGATTGCACAGACTTTCAGCTAATGGGATCCTCAATACATAAACAAATAAACAAAAAGACACAGTTTTATTAATGATAAAAATAACAGAAGCTGATTGGTTCTCACCCAGGAGTTTAAAGATGAAGTGAAGCTCCTCCTCCACCGTGGAACCAGGAAACAAAGGCCGACCTGTCGCCATCTCATAGAAGATACACCCAACACCCCTACAGACAGACAGACAGGTAGGCAAACAGACAGGGAAAGACAGACAGACAGAGACAGACAGACAGACAGACAGACAGACAGACAGACAGACAGACAGGGAGAGACGGAGTGACAGACAGACAGACAGGTAGGCAAACAGACAGGGAAAGACAGACAGGGAGAGACAGACAGACAGACAGACAGACAGACAGACAGACAGACAGACAGGGAGAGACGGAGTGACAGACAGACAGACAGACAGGGAAAGACAGACAGGTAGAGACGGAGTGACAGACAGACAGACAGACAGGTAGAGACGGAGTGACAGACAGACAGGCAGGCAGACAGACAGGCAGGGAAAGACAGACAGGCAGGCAGGCAAACAGGGAAAGACAGACAGACAGACAGACAGACAGAGACGGAGTGACAGACAGGCAGGCAGACAGACAGGGAAAGACAGACAGACAGACAGACAGGCAGGCAGGCAGGCAGGCAGGCAGGCAGGCAGGCAGACAGACAGACAGACAGACAGAGACGGAGTGACAGACAGGCAGGCAGACAGACACACAGGCAGGCAGGCAGGCAGGCAGACAGACAGACAGACAGACACAGACATACAGGCACACAGACAGACACACAGACAGACAGACAGAGAAAGGCAGGCAGGCAGGCAGACAGACAGGAAGAGAGAGACAGATTATGATGGAGGATTTGCACCATAATATATATATATATATATATATATATATATATTATTTGCTATCTTCTGCATGTGTGTGTGTGTGTGTGTGTGCTGTTGTGTGTCCCTGTGTGTGTAACAAGCATAGTGTACCCGTGCTGTGCACGAGCCTAGGACCATTTTACTAATGCTCAAAATAACAATGAAATGCAGCGTTATTGACTTTAGACCAGGTTTTTGTTGGTCAATGGTGCCATCACTTCCTGTTGCGTCAAGATAGCAATACGCCCAGAATGCACCTGAACACACCTCCCTGTAAGACCAGCACGCCCAGAATGCACCTGAACACACCTCCCTGTAACACCAGCACACCCAGAATGCACCTGAACACACCTCCCTGTAAGACCAGCACGCCCAGAATGCACCTGAACACACCTCCCTGTAACACCAGCACGCCCAGAATGCACCTGAACACACCTCCCTGTAAGACCAGCACGCCCAGAATGCACCTGAACACACCTCCCTGTAAGACCAGCACGCCCAGAATACACCTGAACACACCTCCCTGTAAGACCAGCACGCCCAGAATACACCTGAGCACACCTCCCTGTAACACCAGCAGGTGCATTTGTTATTTAAACGATGTGGACGCTGGACAGGAAATTGACAACTGCGTCGGTCTTAAACTAGCAAAGACACTTGCGTCGGGGCTTTGCGCTGCGCCGAGTGCAAGATAGGGCCTCACGTCTTCAAGGAGGTCTCGGTACGCTTGTTTGGTCCATTTTTGTTGCGCATCCGAGTGCGACTGCCACGTTTACACCTGCCCAAACGAACTGCTCCAAGAGGGGAAAACAAACTCTAGTGCGATTCAAACGAACTAAATGAGGCAGGTGTAAAAGCCCCCGTAAGATTCAGTTCATATCTAACACAGACAAAGAATGTTTGTTGTTTTCACAACAAGGTTTTCTCAGCTGATCACAGAGTCAACAACTTGTAGTAGTACTACGGTTTACTACAACTAGGGATGCACCGAATCCAGATTTTTGGAGTTTGGCCGAATACCGAATCCACTGCTTAAGATTCTGTCGAATCCGAAAACGAATCCTCCTCCCATCCTCAGTCCATTAACACAGTAAACAAGTTAATGAAGTAAACAACGTCCACAGCAGTGTAATAAGCTGGTAAAGGTCGTCTGGTTAACACCAGTTTGTAGCCGTGACTGTCCTTGCTTTGCCATACCTGAAGCTGCTGCATTCTGGCTGCTGTCTGGAGATTCCTTCATGCACAACTCATATTCTTCCAGATGTTTCAGACCAGATGTTGTAACAGCGGCCATGTTGTGTATAGTTTAGGGTCCTCGCCACCACCAGACCAATCAGCATTGAACAGATTGAACATGTAGCTGGACTTGAATGGTCTTCTTTTGACTGAAAGTTCTGCCAAACAACAACTTTTTCTGCTCACCAGATCCATGTCCACTTCCTCACAGCCTGCTGCATTGAACGCTCCACCTACGTAAACACCTTCCCGTCATCAACGGCGCCGTCATTATGGTGACCAGCGTAGGGTTCGGTTCGCTGGGAAGAAATTCTAAGCAGCACGGTGGCTCAGTGGTTAGCACTTCTGCCTCACAGCAAGAAGGTTTTGGGTTCGAACCCAGGTCGTCCCAGGCATTTCTGTGTGGAGTTTGCATGTTTGGGGCTTGCGTGGGTTTCTTCCGGGTGCTCTGGTTTCTTCCCACCATAAAGACATGCATGCAACTAGGACTACAGTTGAAAATTAGCCGACTGGCTAACAATGGCGCATTTACAGAAATGTTGATAATGGTCATTGTCCTAAAATAAATAAATCTTCTTCTAAGGTTCGGCAGAAACCGAATCCCGTCAAAAAGCCCCAAATTCACCCGAATCTGAAGCCAAATCCTGGATTTGGTGCATCCCTAACTACAACAGCACAGTACTGACCACATGTCGATGTGAGTGGAGTAGTCAGTGCTGCCCAGCAGGATGTCCGGCGGTCGGTACCACAGCGTCACCACCTCATTAGAGTACGTCTTTGTAGGGATTGACTTCGCTCGAGCCAAACCTGAAACACACACAACATTACATCCAAAGTTTGGGAAGATCCAGGACTTAGCCAAAAGATTTTGAACTTATGTGAACATCGACAATTTCTCAGTACACCCCCCCCACTGCTAAAGACCAAAACAGTCTCCTAAGCCCCTCCCCCCACAAGGGAGAATGAATGCATGTGCATGAGCAGTGATTGACACACAGTTAGACCCCCCCCCCCCGGCCCAGCAGTAAACAGGTGGAGTGAACTCACCAAAGTCTGCCAGTTTGAGCTCCCCCCGCTCGTTGATCAGCAGGTTTTGGGGTTTAAGGTCTCTGTGGAGAACTTTCCTCTGATGACAGTACGACAAACCTCGCAGCAACTGGAAGAGAAAGAGCTAAAAAAAAAAAAACAGTAGAAAGAATCAAAGGTAAATTAATTTGAACGGTTTCAGATTAAAATAAATCCAGTTTTTACGTTAAGTTTTCTCACTTTGACGTTGTGAACATGGATGATGTTTCCACAGTCGTCCAGATACTGTTTCAGATCTTTGTCCTGAAACACACAACAAACATGATTAAAAGCTCAATACACAAAATAATGACATGAAGTGTGTGTGTGTGTGTGTGTGTGTGTGTGTGTCTCACCAGATACTCAAACACCAGCGTGAGGGACTTCTGTGTGTGGATGATGTCATGAAGCGTGACAATGTTGGCGTGTTTCAGATCCTTCAACAGGGACACTGAGGGAGAACACAGTCAGTCAGTCAGACACACACACACACACACACAGTATTTGACTTATATGGGCGTAATTTACAGTGGGGCAAAAAAGTATTAAGTCAGCCACCAATTGTGCAAGTTCTCCCACTTAAAAATATGAGAGGCCTGTAATTTTCATCATTGGTACACTTCAACTATGAGAGACAAAATGAGAAAAACAAATCCAGAAAATCACATTGTAGGATTTTTAATGAATTCATTTGTAAATTCCGTCTGAACCAGGCTTATCGAGGAGTATCGAATTCATGGAATCAGTACAAGTAAAATTTCTGATTGTTACCCAGCCCTACTGTAGTATTAGTACTGCGGTACCTTCTCTGATGGCAGTGCACGGAGCTCCTTCTTCATGCTCCAGGCGGATTTCTTTCAGAGCCACCAGGTTATCAGTCAGTTTACTGCGACCTTTATACACTGTAGCGTAGGTCCCCTGCAGAGAGACAGGCAGAGAGAGAGAGAGAGAGACAGGCAGAGAGGGAGACGGGCAGAGAGGGTTTGATTCCAACTGTTTGGTCTGTTAAAATCAACAAAGTTACAATCAGGCGAGTCCTCACCTCTCCCAGTTTGTCCAGTTTGATGTACGTTTCCAGTTTCCCAAAACCAATCTCTGACTGCAGAGACAGACAGACAGACAGAGAGACAGACAGACAGACAGAGAGACAGACAGACAGAGAGACAGAGAGAGAGAAACAGAGAGAGGGAGAGACAGACAGAGAGACAGAGAAACACAGAGAGGGACAGACAGATAGACAGACAGAGAAACAGAGAGGGAGAGACACAGAGACAGAGAAACACAGAGAGGGAGAGACAGACAGACAGACAGACAGACAGACAGAGGGAGAGAGACAGACAGACGGACAGAGAGAGGGAGACAGACAGAGAGAGGGAGATAGACAGACAGACAGACAGACAGACAGAGGGAGGGAGGGAGGGAGACAGACAGACAGACAGACAGACAGACAGACAGACAGACAGACAGAGGGAGGGAGACAGACAGACAGAGGGAGAGAGACAGACAGACAGAGGGAGATAGACAGACAGACAGAGAGAGGGAGATAGACATACAGAGGGAGAGAGACAGACAGACAGACAGACAGAGAGGGAGAGACAGAGACAGAAAAAGACAGAAAGACAGACAGCGAGAACACAGAGACAGACAGACAGACAGACAGATGAGAAGGTTAATATAATCTGTATTAATTAAAACACCTAATAACACAATAGAAACGGGTAGAGTAGAAGAAGGTAGGCGCACCAGAGACACTCTGCGCAGCCGTCTGCTGATTGGCTGCTCGAACAACGCTGGACCAATCATATTAAACTTCTCCAGGTAACCATCCGGAAGACGAATGTCGGCCGGTAACGAGAGACGTTTGTTAATGTCCTGATACACAACAGAAAAACAGAGAGAAAGAGAGGAAACAGTAAACAGTAAGATCATAATTAGATCATAAGAATTATTATCATCAATCTCCATCAGGAGGTAAGCAGCTAATCTCACAAACCACTCGTTACATTCCCAGTTTAACCCTTTGACCTCCGCCATAGGAACAGGCCACCAGAGCCTACGCTGGGATTTTTACTTCTTGTGATGTCATTTCTTTCAGTACATTCAAGTTCTTATTACCGTATTATTCGGACTATAAGTCGCATCAGTCAAAAAATGCGTCATCAAGAGGAAAAAAACATATTTAAGTCGCACCGGACTATAAGTCGCATTTATTTAGAATATAAATACAAGAGTTATTCAATGGACATCCAAGATGGCGCCGCAGAATGGTGACACGGTGTGTTGGTGCGCTCTGTTTTGTTTTGTTTTGTGTTTTAACTATGTTTCTTGCGATGGTACCCGTATCTCATTCACCAGTGAAGAGCTCGTGAACTTCAGGGGAACAATACCATCGGACTTATTTCCCACTTTTCTTCTCCCTTCACTGGAAATTTTGGACATTCTGGTCAAAGGTGCGCTCACCTTTGCTCATGCAGCGAAACGCCGGAGGAGAGGGAAACGGGCCGGTGTGCTTGTGCGTCTCCGCCAGCGAGGATTACGCACACCATTACCGGGAATATTCCTCTCTAACGTGCGCTCACTGCCCAACAAACTGGAGGAATTACAACTGCTGTTGGTCAGAAACAGGGACTTTTTCTCATCTGCTGTTTTGTGCTTCACGGAGACGTGGCTCTGTGGATTAATACCGGACTCTGCGCTGCAGCTGGCAGGCTTCCAACTCTACAGAGCGGACAGAGACACGGACCTCTCCGGCAAAACTAAAGGTGGAGGAATCTGTTTCTACATCAATAGCGGTTGGTGCAACGACGTGACAGTGATCCAGCAGCATTGTTCTCCTAACCTGGAATATTTCATTATAAACTGTAAGCCTTTTTATTCACCCCCGTGAGTTCGCGTCATTCATCCTGGTCGGTGTTTACATCTCACCGCAGGCCAACGTGCAGGACGCGCAGCGCATGCTTGCCGACCAGATTCTGTGCGTGGAGCGGACCAACCCGGAGTCCCTAGTTATTGTCCTTGGTGACTTTAATAAAGGAAACCTCACTCACGAACTCCCTAAATATAGACAGCATATTAAATGCCCGACCAGAGAGGAGAACATTCTGGATCACTGTTACACCACAGTCAGGGATTCTTATCACGCCGTCCCCCGTGCTGCACTGGGACACTCTGACCACGTCATGGTCCACCTGATCCCCACCTACAGGCAGAAACTAAAGCTCTGCAAACCTGTTGTGAGGACATCAAGGAAGTGGACCAGTGAGGCTGTGGAGGATCTCCAGTCGTGTTTGGATTCTACTGACTGGGATGTGTTCAGGACTGCTACCAACAGTCTGGATGAGTACACAGAGGCTGTGACGTCATACATCAGCTTCTGTGAGGACTGCTGTGTTCCATCATGCACCAGGGTGAGTTACAACAATGACAAACCCTGGTTCACAGCCAAACTCAGAAGGTTAAGGCTGGCTAAGGAAGACTCGTTCAGGAGTGGGGACAAAGACAGATTTAAAGAGTCAAAGTACAAGTTTAGCAAGGCGGTGAAGGAGGCTAAACGACGATACTCTGAGAAACTCCAAAACCAGTTCTCAGCTAATGACTCTGCAACTGTCTGGAAAGGACTTAGGCAGATCACCAACTACAAGCCTAAAACCCCCCTCCTCCTTCGATGACCGACACCTAGCCAACGACCTGAACGAGTTCTACTGTCGATTTGAAAGACAAAAGGTCAGTCCTGACACCATCCCCCCACGACACCTCCCTACAGCTACAGCCACTGTGCATCACCTCCACCTCACCCACCTCAGCAGGACCTTGGGGCCCCCCCCACCAAAGCCCTCCTTAAAGGTCTCCACCTCCACCCCCCTACCCACCTCAGTGACGACTCTCTCCATCCACGAGAGGGATGTCAACAGACTCTTTAGGAGACAGAATCCCAGGAAAGCTGCTGGACCAGATGCTGTCTCCCCATCAAGCTTGAAGCACTGTGCTGACCAGCTGTCTCCAGTGTTCACAGACATTTTTAACACCTCACTTGAGACATGTCATGTGCCAGCCTGTTTCAAGACCTCAACCATCATCCCTGTCCCCAAGAAGCCAAGGACCACAGGACTTAATGACTTCAGACCCGTCGCCCTGACCTCTGTGGTTATGAAGTCCTTTGAGCGCCTTGTGCTTTCACACCTCAAAGCCATCACCGACACCCTCCTGGACCCCCTGCAGTTTGCCTACAGAGCCAATAGGTCTGTAGATGATGCAGTCAACCTGGCCCTCCACTACATCCTCCGGCACCTGGACTCTGCAGGAACCTACGCCAGGATCCTGTTTTTTGGACTTCATCTCTGCCTTCAACACCATCATCCCGGCTCTGCTCCAGGAGAAGCTCTCCCAGCTTGGTGTGCCTGACTCCACCTGCAGGTGGATCACTGACTTTCTGTCTGACAGGAAGCAGCATGTCAAGCTGGGGAAACACGTCTCCAACTCACAGACCATCAGCACCGGATCCCCTCAGGGCTGTGTTCTTTCGCCTCTGCTCTTCTCCCTCTACACCAACAACTGCACCTCCAGTCATCAGTCCGTCAAGCTTCTGAAGTTCGCGGACGACACCTCCCTCATCGGACTCATCTCTGATGGAGACGAGTCCGCTTACAGGTCGGAGGCTGACCACCTGGTGAAGTGGTGCAACCAAAACAATTTAGATCTCAACGCTCTAAAGACAGTGGAGATGGTTGTGGACTTCAGGAAGAATTCTGCCCCACCTGCCCCCATGACCCTCTGTGGCTCCACAATTGACATTGTGGAGTCTTTCCGCTTCCTGGGAACTACAATCTCCCAGGACCTCAAGTGGTAGCTGAACATCAGCTCCCTCGTCAAGAAAGCACAACAGAGGATGTACTTCCTGCGGCAGCTGAAGAAATTCAACCTGCCAAAGACAATGATGGTGCACTTCTACACAGCCATCATTGAGTCCATCCTCACATCCTCCATCACCATCTGGTACGCTGCTGCCACTGCCACTGCCAAGGGCAGACTGCAGCGTGTCATTCGGTCAGCTGAGAAGGTGATTGGCTGCAATCTGCCGCCGCTCCAGGACCTTTACGCCACCAGGACTCTGAAGCGTGCTGGAAAGATTGTGGCTGACCCCTCCCACCCCGGACACAAACTCTTTGAGCCCCTCCCATCTGGCAGGAGGCTGAGGTCCATCAGGACCAAAACCTCACGCCACATGAACAGCTTTTTCCCCTCCGCCACTAGCCTTATTAACAAGGCCCGGAAACCACCTTGACTCTCCACCTGGCTCTTCATGCCACTGTTCTCTCTGCTCTAATGCTCTTTGCTCTTTATTTATCTATTTTATTTTATTTCTATCTTTATTTTTAATTTAATACATACTGTGTACATATACTTATATTGTTTACCTATACTTATATTGTTTAATATTACATTTAGAGAATGTGTGATGTGCACCAGCAACACCAAAACAAATTCCTTGTATGTGTCAAAAAACGTACTTGGCAATAAAACCCTTTCTGATTCTGATTCTGATTCTATACAATAGCACACAGAACAATACGCTGAATACGGTAGGTGTCCTGTATGTTAAAGGAACAGGCCGACTTATTGGGAATTTAGCTTATTCACCGTAACCCCCAGAGTTAGACAAGTCGATACATACCCTTCTCATCTCCGTGCGTGCTGTAATGCTGTCTGACGGCTCCAGCAGCATCAGGCCAGCACAGATCCTGCAGGTGAATGGTTCCAGTAATCCTACTGCTCCGAATAAGTGACAAAATAACGCCAACATGTTCCTATGTACATGTTGTGATTTATAGAGTCACAAAAAATAACGTAACATGAGACACAGCCGTCTTCTAACTGTAAACAAACCGGGAACTATATTCTCAGGCGGAAGAATATAGTACTTGGGCGGAGTGATATACTCGCAGCAAGCCTGTCTGAGAATATAGTTCCCGGTTTGTTTGCTGTTAGAAGACGGCTGTGTCTCATGTTACGTTGTTTTTTGTACACGCTGTGACTCTACAAATCACAACATGTAAATAGGAACATGTTGGAGTTATTTTGTCACTTTTGTCACATTTCGGAGCAGTAGGCTAGTTGGAACCAGTTACCTGCAGGATCTGTGCTAGGCTAAGCTAATGCTGGAACCGTCAGACAGCGTTACAGCACGCACTGAGATGAGAAGGGTATGTATGGACTAGTCTAACTCTGGGGGTTACGGTGAATAAGCTAAATTCCCAATAAGTCGGCGTGTTCCTTTAACGTAACACATTAACAGTTATTGAACTATACAATAGCACCCAGAACAACTAGCTACCAGGGCGTGGAGCATGGAGGTATTAAAAGGCGTGGAGACGTAGCTGCACCGTTAACGAGCTCCTCCAGACTCCTTCCTCCACCTCTGGCCATCTTGCTTTCAGATTAGCCGATTAGCTTTCTCTGTTTTCTTCATTGCAGTAAGAGTCACCTTTTCACCAGTCTCCCTCACAAGTTTCTCCTTCATTTCAAACTTTCTTTCTGCTGCTGGATTACTGTTTTCGGCTGCATATTTTACTACCTGCAGTTTGTCATCTCTTTTCTTTCTCAGTTGTCTTTAGGAGGAGCGTTCCAGTTGTCACAAGCCTAGAGCGCCCTCTCGCTGCTGTAGACGGTAATGTTTTCAGTATGAATTAACATGTAAAAACATGTTAAATTATATATATTTTGATATGTAAGTCGCACCTGACTATAAGTCGCAGGACCAGCCAAAGTAGGAAAAAAAGTGCGACTTATAGTCCGGAAAATACGGTATATAATGTGAGCCAATAAACCATAACAATTAGTAAAAGTATGGAAATTGTGTCATAAATAAAGAAATAAAAGGACGTTTTATAACATTGTATGTGTGTGTGTGTGTGTGTGTTATAATTGTGTGTTGCTGTGTGCTTGTGTGTGTGTGTGTGTGTTTTTTAAAATTGTGTGTTGCTGTGTGTGTGTGTGTGTTATAATTGTGTTGCTGTGTGTGTGTATGTGTGTGTTGCTGTGTGCGTGCGTTGCTGTGTGTGTGTGTGTGTTGCTATGTGTGTGCGTTGCTGTGTGTGTGTGTGTGTTTTTGTGTGTGTTTTAAAATTGTGTGTTGCTGTGTGTGTGTGTGTGTGTGTGTGTTAAAATTATGTGTTGCTGTGTGTGTGTGTGTATGTTTCTGTGTGTGTGTTTTATAATTGTGTGTTGCTGTGTGTGTGTGTGTGTATGTGTGTGTTTCTGTGTGCGTGCGTTGCTGTGTGTGTGTGTGTGTGTGTATGTGTGTGTTTCTGTGTGCGTGCGTTGCTGTGTGTGTGTGTGTGTGTATGTGTGTGTTTCTGTGTGCGTGCGTTGCTGTGTGTGTGTGTGTTGCTGTGTGTGTGTTATAATTGTGTGTTGCTCTGTGTGTGTTATATGTTATTGTTATTGCTGTGTGTGTTGCTGTGTGCGTTGCTGTGTGTATATGTGTATATATGTACCTCAGTTGAGATCTTCTTGTTTCTCAGTCTCACTTTAACTGGACTCTGAACGCCGTCTGAAGAAGAAGCCAGATCACTTTCTCCGTCTGAACTCATCTTCACATCCTCATGGACGATCTCTGAAAACACACACACACACACACACACACACACACACACACACACACACACACACACACACACACACACACACACACACACACACACACACACACACACACACACACACACACACACACACACATAAAATAGTACCATGTCAGTTATATAGTGTTGCACTGATTGAGCTCATTTGGCCTGTTCAGCACCATCGCTGTCCATCAGCTGTCGCTGTCCGTGGTGCTGAAACGTTTTTACTTGATTGGCAAACTGTTTTCTTTGTTCGTCAATACAAACTTGTCAAAAAATGTGGCTTTTCTTTGTATTTAATTTGACACATAGGCTGACTTGGCTCAACAAGTTTTTTGTTTTTTTTAACGGTTTTAATTTTAAAATGACTTGGTAGCAGAGGGCCCCATGATGAAGCCCCGCCCCCACTGTGCTCAGAGTCTAGCTCCGCCTCTGCAAGTTAGGGTTCATGCCTTTACGTGTTCACGTGTCATGACCATGTCATGTGTTCATGACATGGTCATGAACATGTAGATACCTTCAAGTAAAGTGTTACTAAACAATGTAATAGAGAAAAACGATTATTTTTGCACAGTTTGTCTCGTGTTCTGAAGGGGAATTGAAAAAGTTCAATGGGTCAAGTATTAAGGGAAATGTCACAGTGCACGGTGTTTTCACTGTTGATGTGATAAATGCAACATCTTTCCAAAAGTCAATGAGTAAATAATCATGCTTTCAATATTTAACATAATAACTGTGATTTATGATTTTTTTGCTCAAAGTCCCACTTTGAGAAACACTGATTGACATTTTTTAACTATTTTCTGACATTTTACAGACCAAACAACTAATCCATTAATCGTGAAGGTAATGGACAGATCAATGGACAGTGAATGTGCAGTTTCAGTACCCAGTCGAGCGGTGTGGTTGAGGTAGGAGCTCAGGCTGCGTCCGAGGCCTCGAGGTTTCCTCAGCGAGCTGCTGTACGACTGAAGGAGAGACTGAACAGAGGAAGAGGAACCTCGGACCTTCAAACTTCCAGAAGAACCACGAAGAGACATCACCTCTGATGGGGGGATGAGGGAAGGATGATGGAGGGAAGATGGAGAGACGATGGAGGGATGAGGGAGGGATGAGGGAGAGATGATGAGAGATAATGGAGAGATGGAGGGATGAGGGAGAGATGATGAGAGACAATGGAGAGATGGAGGGATGATGGAGAGATGATGTAGGGATGAAGAAGGGATTATGGAGGGATGATGGAGGGATTATGGAGAGAAGATGGGGAGTTGATGGAGGGATGACGGTGGGATGAGGGAGAGATGATGGAGGGATTATGGAGGGATTATGGAGGGATGATGGAGGGATTATGGAGAGAAGATGGGGAGTTGATGGAGGGATGACGGTGGGATGAGGGAGAGATGATGGAGGGATGATGGAGAGATGATAGAGGGATGAGGGAGAGATGATGGAGGGATGACGGTGGGATGAGGGAGAGATGATGGAGGGATGAGGGAGAGATGATAGAGGGATGAGGGAGAAATGATGGAGGGATGAGGGAGAGATGATAGAGGGATGAGGGAGAGATGATGGAGGGATGAGGGAGAGATGATGGAGGGATGAGGGAGGGATTATGGAGGGATGATGGAGGGATTATGGAGAGAAGATGGGGAGTTGATGGAGGGATGACGGTGGGATGAGGGAGAGATGATGGAGGGATGAGGGAGAGATGATAGAGGGATGAGGGAGAGATGATGGAGGGATGATGGTGGGATGAGGGAGAGATGATGGAGGGATGAGGGAGAGATGATAGAGGGATGAGGGAGAGATGATGGAGGGATGAGGGAGAGATGATGGAGGGATGAGGGAGAGATGATGGAGAGATGGAGGAATGAGGGAGAGATGATGGAGGGATGAGGGAGAGATGATGGAGGGATGAGGGAGAGATGATGAGAGATGATGGAGGGATGATGGAGAGATGGAGGAATGAGGGAGAGATGATGGAGGGATGAGGGAGAGATGATGAGGGATGAGGGAGAGATGATGGAGAGATGGAGGAATGAGGGAGAGATGATGGAGGGATGAGGGAGAGATGATGAGAGATGATGGAGGGATGATGGGTAGATGACAGAGAGATGGAGGGATTATGGAGAGATGATGGAGGGATGATGGAGAGATGATGGAGGGATGATGGAGAGAAGATGGGGAGATGAGGGCGAGATGATGGAGGAATGAGGGAGAGATGATGGAGAGAAGATGAGGGAGAGATGATGGAGGGATGATGGGGCGATGAAGGAGAGAAGATGGAGGAATGATGGAGAGATGAGGGAGAGATGATGAGAGATGATGGAGGGATGAGGGATGGATGAAGGAGAGAAGATGGAGGAATGATGGAGAGAAGATGAGGGAGAGATGATGGAGGGATGATGGGGAGATGAAGGAGAGAAGATGGAGGAATGATGGAGAGATGAGGGAGAGATGATGAGAGATGATGGAGGGATGAGGGATGGATGATGGAGAGATGATGGAGGAATGAGGGAGAGATGGAGGGAGAGATGATGAGAGAAGATAGAGAAGATGAGGGAGAGAAGATGAGGGAGAAATGATGGAGAGATGATAAAGAGATGAAGGAGAGATGATGAGAAGATGGAGAGAAGATGGAGGGATGAGAGAGAGAAGATGGAGGAATGATGGAGGATGTTGATTGGTTGATTTTGTGGAAAAAGGAGAAGAAAGAAAATAAAAATAAACAGGTGTCATCAGATCAGAGCAGCAGATTGATTCACTGATTGATAGTTCCAACAGACAACCAATCAAAATCATAAATCCAACCAACCAATCAAAATCAGAGGGAGGAGTCCCTTTAACTGACTTTCTTAATACCAAGTATCTTGCATACTTGGAAGTTCGGACCAGGGGCTGATGCACGCAAGTGAAGCCAAAACATCTGGATACATTTTCGGTAGCTCTGATCATGCTGATGTGTGTTCGAGTGTTCGTTTTTGTGATAAGTTTGGTTTTTATTAGTTATTTGATGGTATAAAATAACGGGGTGAAACGTCATGATTGACAGCTGGTCTCACGATTGGTCGAGCGGTGTGTATGTGGGCGGGACTTTCAAACCGCGACTCCACTGCCCAATCACTACTGCGCAGACTCTGGCTCCAACGTTATGAGATGGCAGCGCCAATATTCAGGAGATTTGGGATTCACTTAGGGCTGGGCGATATGGCCTAAGAAAAAAAATCCCAGATTTTTTCACCAAAAATCCGATTTAGGATTTAAATAGATTTTTTCCCCCCCCCTACTTAAAATCAATCTGCAGAGGACAAAGAAATTGTTCAGAACAAGTTTTAACTTTATTTTGTTTAGACTCATACACGCACGCACACACGGGGCACGGCATGTACATACCATTGTGATTATTCAAGCCAATTTTGGGGAAATATAACCAAAAAAACGGATGCGCGAGATAAAGCTGTTTTCACACATACAGGTAATTCACTTCAAATCATTTTGACTTTAGTCACGCAACCTTACCCCTATTTTCACCTGCTGCTGAGTAACGTACAGTACAGGCCAAAAGTTTGGACACACCTTCTCATTCAATGTGTTTCCTTTTTATTTTCATGACTATTTACATTGTAGATTCTCACTGAAGGCATCAAAACTATGAATGAACACATATGGAATTATGTACTTAACAAAAAAGTGTGAAATAACTGAAAACATAATTATATTTATATATAATTATAATAGAGCTCGGGCGTAGACGTTATGGAACGGTGCATTGTGGGTAGCGGCGGCCATTTTAGAGGCAACGCAAACGCCGGTTGGGAATAAGATAATAGCGTAGCCGGCCGGTCTCCACCTCCACCGGCACGGAGAAAGAGTTATGGACCGTGGCAAAAAAAAAAGTTGGCTATACCGTATACTGACAAACTTAATACTGAAGCCAAACAACGCTACTTCACCATACCCCCCACATCATCACATACCCTTCACCATACCCCCCACATCATCACATACCCTTCACCATACCCCCACATCATCACATACCCTTCACTATACCCCCACATCATCACATACCCTTCACCATACCCCCCACATCATCACATACCCTTCACCATACCCCCACATCATCACATACCCTTCACCATACCCCCCACATCATCACATACCCTTCACCATACCCCCCACATCATCACATACCCTTCACTATACCCCCCACATCATCACATACCCTTCACCATACCCCCCACATCATCACATACCCTTCACCATACCCCCCCACATCATCACATACCCTTCACTATACCCCCCACATCATCACATCCCCTTCACCATACCCCCCACATCATCACATACCCTTCACCATACCCCCCCACATACCCTTCACCATACCCCCCACATCATCACATACCCTTCACCATACCCCCCACATCATCACATACCCTTCACCATACCCCCCCACATCATCACATACCCTTCACCAAACCCCCCACATCATCACATACCCTTCACCATACCCCCCACATCATCACATACCCTTCACCAAACCCCCCACATCATCACATACCCTTCACCATACCCCCCACATCATCACATACCCTTCACCAAACCCCCACATCATCACATACCCTTCACCATACCCCCACATCATCACATACCCTTCACCATACCCCCCCATCATCACATACCCTTCACCATACCTACAGATTGGCATGGTTTTATTTCAGTTAGCCTAATAGCTGGTTTAATTTGCATTGAGAGATGATCTTATGGAAAGTACCCCATGCCAATCTCTCTCTCTCTGTTCTTTCTCTAGCTCGCTCCACCACTTTGTTTATCTAACGTTAGCACCGCTCCACATAGCGCTCTTGGATACTGTAGCGGTAGCTGTTGTTATGGCAAACAAAAGACGCTCTCGGCTGCTTTTTGGAACCAAAAAAGCTGCCAGCTATTCTTCTTCACTACAATAGCGCTTTAGTCAACTTTTTCTTGTCAAAAAAAGACACCAAGTGTGAACATAAAATCACAAAATGTGTTCATTATTATAGTGTGGGATTATTTTAGGAATTATGCACGAATTATATTTTTTAAACAAACATTTAAAAAAAACAAATCATACGTATCCCCTGCAATACTCCAAAGTAACCCTAGGGGTACTGTACCCCCATTTGAGAAACAGTGCTCTAAATGCACCTGACAATATAGTTAGACATTTATTGAACAACCCTAATTGAGGATCAACATATGCATTTTAACCAATACTTTTCCATGACTTTTTGGCAAATTTCCATGACTATGTGTTCCTGAAAATGTCGGTCGACATTATACAATAAGAATACCAATCTGAGTTAAAGTTGTACCCTCAGAGGTTTAACTATAAAATGAATGACAATGTATGTGGTTCATAGTGGGATTCGTAATATCGCTCCCCGACTACAACGCTAAGGTAAAGACGACATGAAATACATTTTTTATTAAACACATTTTTTCATTAATAAATAACAAAAAAAATGATTATGCTGTGTTAATAAAAATTTCATTAAGTGCCAACACTTTCTGGGTCTTTTTATTTTTCCAAAACCTTGCCAGGCCTGTTATGGAATTTGCATATTTCAAATTCCATAACTTTTCCAGTTTCTTTTTTCAAAACGTATGAACCCTTGATCGATGATCACATTCACCTACCTGCTGACAGCACCTGTGGGAGCTTACAGGCTACTGAGTGCGTGTGCGTGTTACCTGAGTCACTGTGTGATGTCGCTTCCTGGTTGATCGAGTCACTTGGCGTCCGGTCCCCTCCCCCGGCCCCACCCCTCCCCAGAGTGAGCGACAGCTGCCGTTTGATCTTCCTCATCCTCTCCATGAGGGGGGGCCGAGGGGGCAGGGGAGGGCGTGACTCTAAAGGGGGCGGGGCCGCCAGCCTGGAGACCACACCTGGACAGGTAAACACAGGAAAGGAAGATTATGGTGCGTTCTTTTGGTCCACTGAAGTCGATCAACGAGTCGTTTTCTGGGGTTACAAACCGGAAGTTGTAAAAAGAGCGCCCCCCTGAGGTCGTATATATACGACTCGTCAAGTCGTCTGAACTCAGAGGACCCCGAGTTCACTTTCAAAGATGGCTACGTCGTGCATCACACGTAGTAAACATTGTGGTTTTCTACAATTTTAAGCACTTTTGTCGTTGTTGTAACCAAATGAAGAAGTCGTACACATAGCACTGTATACTGCTACCTATAGGCATGTCTCTACAGTCTTATTAGGAGTTAAACATAGTACTGTATACTGCTACCTATAGACATGTCTCTACAGTCTTATTAGGAGTTAAACATAGTGCTGTATACTGCTACCTATAGGCATGTCTCTACAATCTTATAAGGAGTTAAACATAGTGCTGTATACTGCTACCTATAGGCATGTCTCTACGGTCTTATTAGGAGTTAAACATAGTGCTGTATACTGCTATCTATAGACATGTCTCTACAGTCTTATTAGGAGTTAAACATAGTGCTGTATACTACTACCTATAGGCATGTCTCTACAGTCTTATTAGGAGTTAAACATAGTGCTGTATACTGCTACCTATAGGCATGTCTCTACAGTCTTATTAGGAGTTAAACATAGTGCTGTATACTGCTACCTATAGGCATGTCTCTACAGTCTTATTAGGAGTTAAACATAGTGCTGTATACTGCTACCTATAGACATGTCTCTACAGTCTTATTAGGAGTTAAACATAGTGCTGTATACTGCTACCTATAGACATGTCTCTACAGTCTTATTAGGAGTTAAACATAGTGCTGTATACTGCTACCTATAGGCATGTCTCTACAGTCTTATTAGGAGTTAAACATAGCGCTGTATACTGCTACCTATAGGCATGTCTCTAGTCTTATTAGGAGTTAAACATAGTGCTGTATACTGCTACCTATAGACATGTCTCTACAGTCTTATTAGGAGTTAAACATAGTGCTGTATACTGCTACCTATAGACATGTCTCTACAGTCTTATTAGGAGTTAAACATAGTACTGTATACTGCTACCTATAGGCATGTCTCTACAGTCTTATTAGGAGTTAAACATAGTGCTGTATACTGCTACCTATAGGCATGTCTCTACAGTCTTATTAGGAGTTAAACATAGTGCTGTATACTGCTACCTATAGACATGTCTCTACAGTCTTATTAGGAGTTAAACATAGTGCTGTATACTGCTACCTATAGGCATGTCTCTACAGTCTTATTAGGAGTTAAACATAGTGCTGTATACTGCTACCTATAGGCATGTCTCTACAGTCTTATTAGGAGTTAAACATAGTGCTGTATACTGCTACCTATAGACATGTCTCTACAGTCTTATTAGGAGTTAAACATAGTGCTGTATACTGCTACCTATAGACATGTCTCTACAGTCTTATTAGGAGTTAAATATTGCCTGATTAGTTATTTTGGAGCTTGTGCAGCTGAAATTGGCTAGAGACGCTCGGTTGCTATATGACAACAATGGCTTTAAGCCGAGTCTGGAGCAGAAAGCAGAGCAGTAGCCTAACGTTAACGTTAATCAAAACGTAATTTTCATGAATCAAACTGTGAAATATATTTGTGTAATATGTCAATAACTGGGTGAATAGAATCCGAAATGTTACAAAAAATGTTACAAAAATCCATCTTTTCTCCGACTTGTAGTATTGTGTGACAAAAAGAACGCAACAAGCCGCGGTTATTCGTTTTTCGACACGGATGTGACGTCACACTCGAGCTACTAGTCGCGATTACAAGACAAAAAGAACGCACCATAAGATTAGGGTTCATACGCATTTTAACCAATACTTTTCCATGACTTTTGCGGCAAATTTCCATGACTGTGTTCCTGAAAAATGTCAGTCGACATTACACAATAAGAATAAAAGTCTGAGTTAAAGTTTACCCTCAGATATTTAACTATAAAATGAATGATAATGTATGTGGTTCATAGTGGGCTTCTTAATATCGCTCCCCGAATACAACGTTGAGGTTAAGACCACGTGAAAATACATTTATTAATCACATTTTATGACGCTGTGTTAAAAAATATTCCATGACTTTTCCAAAAGTTTCTGGGTCTTTTTACAGTACAGGCCAAAAGTTTGGACACACCTTCTCATTCAATGTGTTTCCTTTTTATTTTCATGATTATTTACATCGTAGATTCTCACTGAAGGCATCAAAACTATGAATGAACACATATGGAATTATGTACTTAACAAAAAAGTGTGAAATAACTGAAAACATGTCTTATATTTTAGATTCTTCAAAGTAGCCACCCTTTACTTTTTTTGATAACTCTGCAAACCCTTGGTGTTCTCTCAATGAGCTTCATGAGGTAGTCACCTGAAATGGTTTTACCTTCACAGGTGTGCTTTGTCAGGGTTCATTAGTGGAATTATTTCCCTTATTAATAAAAAAGCAAAGGGTGGCTACTTTGAAGAATCTAAAATATAAGACATGATTTCAGTTATTTCACACTTTTTTGTTAAGTACATAATTCCATATGTGTTCATTCATAGTTTTGATGCCTTCAGTGAAAATCTACAATGTAAATAGTCATGAAAATAAAAAGGAAACGCATTGAATGAGAAGGTGTGTCCAAACTTTTGGCCTGTACTGTATGTTTTCCAAAACCTTTACAGGCCCATAATGGAATTTGCATTTTTCAAATTCCATAACTTTTCCAGGTTTTTTCAAAACGTATGAACCCTGTGCGATTCAACTTTATTGTCACTGTGCAGAGTACAAGTGCAAAGACAGCGAAATGCAGTTTGCGTCCAACCAGAAGTGCAAAAAGAGCAGAAAAGTGCAATGTGATATGCTAAAGTATAGACAGGTGGTGCATAGACAGGACAAGAAATCTAGTGCAGTGTAGACAGTAGTGTGCAGTTGGTTTACAGAAGGTGGTTTAGAGTAATATAAATTAAATATAAGTATGTTTGTCAGTATGACAGCCAACGGGCTAACACCTGACTAAAGGCTAACTTATGGTTGTACGTAGGGCTGAAACGATTCCTTGAATAACTCGAATAATTTGATTAGAAAAAAATCCTTGAAGCAAAATTCTTTGCCTAGAAGCTTCGTTAAATCAACGTAATTAAGGTTGTACGGCTCACTGTGTTTCCGCACAGAGTTTTGGGAGCAGTTTTAAATCATCCAAGTGGCCTGAGCCTTTTAGAGGATTTTTACTTCTATGCTGGTGTGCCTGCGTCGTTCTAGCGTATCTCTTTAAGAGAATAGCATGGTAGGGTATGGTATGGTGTGTGTGTGTGTGTGTGTGTGTGCTGTCAATCTAATTCAATAATACCATTCGAATTCCATTTGATTTTCTTTTAAATATTCAAATATTTGAATATTTAATGCACAAATGCAGCCTATTAAATAATATGTACTAAACTACTCATGCGTATGCATTGTTAATGCCACTACATACTATAAGCATGTGGTTGGTGTGTGTGTGTGTGTGTGTGTGTGTGTGTGTGTGTGTGTGTGTGTGTGTGTGTGTGTGTGCGTGGTAGAGCAAGTGAGAGAGTGACAGGGATTAGCTCTAGATTACAGACACTGGCAGTGGAGACAGAGCAATAAAGTATCTCCGCTGTGCTTTCTGACCACGGTTGGAAATCTTATGCAGGCAAAGTTCACTCTCTTTTTGATTTCATGTTGTTCACGGAGAACCCAGACATGAGTAGAGGGAAATGGGACGCTACCAAACCCAGCCAGCGTGTAGTTACATTTTCTGGGGAGATTGCACATCAGGCTAAGGTGTAGGGTCTGTATCTACGCGTACCTATGTGTGTATGTGTGTATGTGTTTGTCTTTAGCTTCTCCAAAACATTAAAATACAACAATGACACCAAACATTAAATGTAAAACACACTAAACAGTACACACCATTAAACATAAAACTATTTGACAATTGTAGATTCAACGCAGAGCCATAAATCAAGCTTTACTGACAGGTTTTCTACCTGGCAGCTAACATGCTAACACCTGGCTGACTGACAGGTTATCTACCTAGCAGCTAACATGCTAACACCTGGCTGACAGGTTATCTACCTGACAGCTAACATGCTAACCCCTGGCTGACTGACAGGTTTTCTACCTGACAGCTAACATGCTAACCCCTGGCTGACTGACAGGTTATCTACCTGACAGCTAACATGCTAACACAAGACTGACTGACAGGTTTTCTACCTGACAGCTAACATGCTAACACAAGACTGACTGACAGGTTATCTACCTGACAGCTAACATGCTAACTGACAGGTTATCTACCTGACAGCTAACCTGCTAACACAAGACTAACGGACAGGTTTTCTACCTGTAACGTTAGCTAACATGCTAACACCTGGCTGACAGGTTTTCTACCTGACAGCTAACATGCTAACCCCTGGCTGACTGACAGGTTTTCTACCTGACAGCTAACATGCTAACCCCTGGCTGACTGACAGGTTATCTACCTGACAGCTAACATGCTAACACAAGACTGACTGACAGGTTTTCTACCTGACAGCTAACATGCTAACCCCTGGCTGACTGACAGGTTTTCTACCTGACAGCTAACATGCTAACCCCTGGCTGACTGACAGGTTATCTACCTGACAGCTAACATGCTAACACAAGACTGACTGACAGGTTATCTACCTGACAGCTAACATGCTAACACAAGACTGACTGACAGGTTATCTACCAGAAAGCTAAGATGCTAACACCTGGCTGACTGACAGGTTTTCTACCTGACAGCTAACATGCTAACATAAGACTGACTGACAGGTTATCTACCTGACAGCTAACCTGCTAACACAAGACTAACGGACAGGTTTTCTACCTGTAACGTTAGCATCATGTTGTAACGTCACAGTGCACCAGTTACACTGATTTCACTGAACATAAATAATTCAAGCTAACTACATGTCCCCAGCTAGCAGCTAATATTTATGTTTTTCTCTGTGATGCAGTCTACGTTCTGTGTGTTTTCTCTCTACGCTTCCATATCATCAGTATGTCGGGAGGACGGGACCCGTCTATGTCCTGTGTGTGTTTTCTCTCTCTACACGTATCTGTATCAGTATGTCGGGTGGACGGGACCCGTCTATGTCCTGCAGTAAATGTCATCAGTGTGTTATAAATAGCAGCGGAGGCGGAGCGGGGGTTTAGCTCCGAAGCTGCTGCGCCGTCAAACAGCTCGGCCAGATGGCAATAAAACGGTTTCCCCGGTAACACGCGACGCTCGGCGGTGTGTAGCTATATATTACTCACCGGGAGAGTTTGTCCCGGTCGGTCCCGGGTTGTCTTCGGCTCGGTTCAGTCTGACAGAGTCTCGGGTCCTTCTGGCTCCCAGTAATCTGCAGCCATGTTGCTGCTCCGCTCGGCTCCTCCGGTGCGTCGGTCCTGACCGACAGAGACACTCACCGCACCGTGAGTGACGTCACAGATGGCCCCGCCCCCTCCCTCCTGAGGTACTTTTTTTAAAATATTTTTTTAATAATTTAATTTTACAAACACATATATAGAAACAAGATCGTGAGCTTAGAATTATAAGGTTCTATCTCCACTTTTGGCCGAAAATTGAGTTTTTGACATAATCTGATCCCTTAGGTGTTTATTAATGCCTGTGTGGAGTTATTTTTGTTAAAAAAAAAAATGTCTTAGTTAGTTATTAATAAAATAAAAAGGTTCCATCTCACAAAATAGCTGGGATGTAAAAACTTTGATGCTCAATAACTCAGAACTACCCTAAACGGAGATAGAAGCTTATAATTCTAAGTTCACGAAGTGTTGTTGTGCTTTAGTAATGTAGTCTATTTTATAGAAGCCCATTTCTGCCAATGTGATGAAAAAAGATCATAGGCCTAGTATGTATTTTTTTAAATAATGACATACTGTAGTATCACAAAATGAGTTAGTATTTCAAAAATAATGAGCTTTCTCAAATTATACGGACTCGTTAATTTCAGATAGGCTATTAACTCATTATTTTGAGAACATATTTATGCTGGTCATCAATGGGACACTGACGTCACAGATGGCAGTATCCCCGCCCCCTCCCTCCTCCGGTACTTTTATATATTTTTTAATAATTTAATTTTACAAACACATACATAGAAACAAGCGTTGTTGTGCTTTAGTAATGTAGTCTATTTTATGGAAGCCCATTGATCTGCCAATGTGATGATAAAAGATCATATAGGCCTAGTATGTATTTTTTAAATGATGACGTACTGTTGTATCACAAAATGAGTTAGTATTTCAAAAATAATGAGCTTTCTCAAATTATACGGACTCGTTAATTTCAGAATGGCTACTAACTCATTATTCTGAGAACATATTTATAAAAATTATTTTGATAAAGGTTGTCATAATTTTGAGATACTAAATCATTATTTAGATACAATTTCTCATTATTTTGAAAAGTTTCTCATTATTTTGATAAAGTTTATCATTATTTGATAAAGGTTGTCATAATTTTGAGATACTAAGTCATTATTTAGATACAATTTCTCATTATTTTGAAAAGTTTCTCATTATTTTGATAAAGTTTATCATTATTTGATAAAGGTTGTCATAAGTTTGAGATACTAAGTCATTATTTAGATACAATTTCTCATTATTTTGATAAAGTTTCTCATTATTTAATTAAGTTTCTCATTATTTTGAGAAAGTAATTCATTATTTTGAGATACAAAGTAATTATTTTGAGAAAGTCATTATTTGAAGTAAGGAAAGTCTGGGGACTTGTTATTCTCGTTAACAACAGATGGTGGTCTAGGGGAGGGGGGAAAAATTGATACAGGATAATATTGCGATTGTAAAAGCCAATTAGGAACTAATCTTTGGTAATACAGCACATACAGTTTTTGACCACACGCACACAAACTCCACAACACTACACAGGCATACACACAAGCAGCGATTTGTCTGGAAACCCAACTAAGATCCCATGGAAATAAACAGAACCAAAGGTCTTACCTGCAGATATAAGTTTGGACTTTCATTGATCAAAAAGGTAAAAAGTGCGTCAATTACTCTTCCCGTGGAACAGCACCTTAGGGGCTTAAAGCTTAAGCTTAGTCTCTACAGCGATCTTTAGAATTAATAAGATAGAATTGATTTTAAGGTAATGTTACTTGTTGTCCCTTTATATATTGCTGATCTCCCTACCCTACACCACTCCTCCAGGAACCTAAGATGGTCTAATCAGTTCCTTTTAGCTGTTCCACAGTCTCGGATGAAAACAAAGGGTGATCTTCTCCGTTGTGGCCCCGAGACTCTGGAACAAACTTCCCATTCATATAAGGTCCTCCCCTACTGCCGAGATCTTTAAGTCTAGTCTTAAAACACATTTTTATTCTTTGGCGTATGATTTAGTTTATTTGTATAGAAGCGTGTTGTTTGTATGATGTTCATTGTGTCTATATTGTTATTGTCTTCCTTTGTTTTTATAAGATAATATAACTTAGGGCAGCACTTTGTTCAGCCTGGGTTGGTTTTAAATGTGCTCTATAATTAAAGTGACTTGACTATTTTCTGTGGCAATACTGTATCGATGCACAGATTAACAATCTTTTAGTATATAAATTACACATGAGAATTTAACTTCGTGGTACTAGAATAATAAAAGAAATAATACAATTGAAGTGAGATGAACAAACGGAGAAATCTTTCTTTTTAGATAAAACAAATGTCGACAAAGTTTTCCTTTGGAGACAATTTGAAGTTGGGAAAAAAAGGTTATAAATTGCATTATATAAGTTCATAACATTTCTGCTGGCTCTCAGTCTCGACCCACACACACACACACACACACACACACACACACACACACACACACACACACACACACACACACACACACACACACACACACACACACACACACACACACACACACACACACACACACACACACACACAGACACACACACACACACACACACACACACACACACACACACACACACACACACACACACACACACACACACACACACACACACACACACACACACACACACACGTTTTACTTTATTCACAGACGTAAATATTACAGAACTTGTGTAAAGTCCTCCGTTACAGTAATCCTTATATTTTTTTAGGAATGCACCGAATCCAGGATTCGGGTTCGGCCAAATGGGCTTTTTGACGGGGTTCAAACCTTAGAATTTTTTCCCACCGAACCGAACCCTACGCTTGCACTACGCTGGTCACCGTATTGACGGCGCCGTTGATTACGGGAAAGTGTTTACGTAGGTGGAGCGTTCAATGCAGCAGGCTGTGAGGAAGTGGACATGGATCTGGTGAGCAGAAAAAGTTGTAGTTTGGCAGAACTTTCAGTCAGAAGAAGGCCATTCAAGTCCTGCTACATGTTCAATCTGTTCAATGCTGATTGGTCTGGTGGTGGCGAGGACCCTAAACTATACACAACATGGCCGCTGGTACAACATCTGGTATGAAACATCTGGAAGAATACGAGTTGTGCATGAAGGAATCTCCAGACAGCAGCCAGAATGCAGCAACTTCAGGTACGGCTTTTGCAGGATTAATTGTGGAGAAACTCAGTTTTACAGATGGTTAATTAACTACATTTATATTGTGCTTTTCTAGTCTTAACCACCTCTCAAAGCGCACAGCTCTGTCAATTAAATCAACTAATCCACATGTGTCAAACTCGAGGCCCGTGGGCCAAATCCGGCCCCTTGTAGATTTAGATCTGGCCCGTATATCAATTTGGGTTCACAATACATTTTGGCCCACCTAGTTGTGCGCCAAACCAACAACACAGGAAAGTGTTTTTTTAAACTGCAATGACGTGACATTCAAAGCAGAATATGGCACATGTGCCGACTCGGAGACTCAGAAATTCCCCCAGAAGGAACTCTTCTGTTGACTTTTGTAGGGCTTTGTGTCAACAAAAATGTCGGGAAAAGCAACAGATTTACCAAAAAGGTGACAAATGTCTGACAAAGCCACAAAAACGTCGGAAAAAAACCCAAAGAAAATTAGGAAAAAAGCTATCAGAATGTTAAAAAAAAGAAAAGTGACATGCAGTAACAAAAGCACGTCAATAAATTCGACATGTCTGGCCCTTTGTGGGATTCTCTTTTTCCAGTGTGGCCCTCTGGGAAAATGAGTTTGACACCCCTGCACTAATCGATTAGTCGACAAAATCGTATAAGTGTTAGTCAACTAAGAATTTCTTTTGTCGAGGACAGCCCTAGAGATTTTAACTGTGTCGGGCTCGGAGAGAAAAATGCGGCCCGATCCGGACTCTAGCCTCTGGCACGCCCGCCAAACGACTAGGGCTGTCCTCGACTAAAGAACTTCTTAGTCGACTAACACTTATAGGATTTAGTCGACTAATGGATTAGTTGATTTAATTGACAGAGCTGTGCTCTTTGAGAGGTGGTTAAGACTAGAAAAGCACAATATAAATGTAGTTAATTAACCATCTGTAAAACTGAGTTTCTCCACAATTAATCCTGCAAAAGCACCACTTTAAATCTTGTGTTTACCATAAATGTGCTCAGAAGTTTCTTGGAAATAAGTAATTAAGCATGAATAAGCATAAAAAATGACTAATGGACTAAAGAAATCTTAGTCGACTAAGACCAAAACGACCGATTAGTCGACTAATCGACTAAGAGGTGGCAGCCCTACAAACGAGAGAAAACTCATCAAAGTCAGTTTCACAGAAACGTTCATCAGTCTCTGAACCAATCAGCAGCTGGCGTCTCTCCGGCTGCCAGCTGACTCCACGCTCTGTGTCCGGGGCCGTTTGCTCGGGGGCTGCTCCGATTGGCCGGCGTCTCTGAATCCCTCGGAGGTGACCTGGTATTGGACGGTGGCGCCCCTGTGATCTGGAGATTTAAAGATGGCCGCCATCCGGCGCGAGCCTGCCCAGTGTAGGAGGAGCCGGATGGTGGGGGCGTGGCCCCAGCTCTCCCCGAGGGCGGGGACCAGCTGCGATTGGCCGCCGCTGCCGCCGCCTAGCCGGGTGGTCATTTGGTTGGTCATCGCCACGGCGATGCCGTGACCGGTCGCCATGGCGATGAGCTGCTGGGCGAGCCCGTTGAGGAGGCGCGTCCTCTGCGACAGATCGTCAAAGTGCTGCCGGAACGGGAACGCCACGCTGTCGATCACCAGGAGGCGGACCCTCGGGTGCTCGGACAGGAAGTCGGGCAGCAGGTGGACCTCTGCAAGCAGCTCCACGTAGTCGTGGCAACGCACCTGGATGAGGCAAGACAGAAGGCCAATCAGAAACACAGTCTAGTCCAGGGCTGTCCGAACACTTATAGGATTTTGTCGACTAATCGATTAGTTGATTTAATTGACAGAGCTGTGCTCTTTGAGAGGTGGTTAAGATTAGAAAAGCACAATATAAATGTAGTTAATTAACCATCTGTAAAACTGAGTTTCTCCACAATTAATCCTGCAAAACGTCAATAACATCATTTAAATTAACATTTGCTCGCTATTTAATGGAGAGGTTTACCTGCGACCATTAAGTCAGCTCTATGGCTTTGCCCTGTTGCTCATCCTCCTGGTCTGTGTGTTTGTTGCCGTTTCTGTCTAGGAGTTTTTGTTGTGTATATGTGGTGTTTATGTTCTGCAGAGCAAGAACCTGCTGAAAATCAGTTTTACACTGAGTCAGGCCCGATTGTCTTTAATCTTTTCCTGTTTAAAAATAAAAAATGAAATGAAAAGCACCACTTTAAATCTTGTGTTTACCATAAATGTGCTCAGAAGTTTCTTGGAAATGAGTAATTAAGCATGAATAAGCATAAAAAAATGACTAATGGACTAAAGAAATCTTAGTCGACTAAGACCAAAACGACCCATTAGTCGACTAATCGACTAAGAGGTGGCAGCCCTAGTCTAGTCAATGCTTTGGTCACATAAGGGCTCCTGCACGCTGGCTGCGTGGCCAGAGCGTTTTTATTTCGGCTCCCATGTAGGGCTGGGTATCGTTCAGAATCTTTCCATCCGGTGCCAATTTCGATACCGATTCCTTAACGATACTTTTTATCGATACCATATGTTTTAAAGTCCATTTCAACATCAACAAAAATACATTAAACAAAAAGCTTTTATTTTCCACCTTAATTGTGAATCAAAACTTATCAAAATGTAAAAGATTCTGATAAAACTGCTCACTCAGAGTAACATTAATAAAAGTTGCCTTGCCTTACAAGCTCAGCCTGCTGATTTCACTAATTAGTAGTGAAATCAGCTGGCTGAGTTCATTGGTGGAATAAACACATGGCAGGACTTTTACTTTCTGGACCTGGAATTGACACCTCTGCACTAATATCACCTCACCACTAATATCACCTCGCCACTAATATCCCCTCTCCATTAATATCACCTCACCACTAATATCTCCTCGCCACTAATATCACTCCGTCCGCAACTCTGTGTATGTGTGTGTGTGTGTGTGTGTGTGTGTGTGTGTGTGTGTGTGTGTGTGTGTCTCTTTGTGTCTGTGTCTGTGTGTCTTTGTCGGAGCTCCCCTCTGTGTCAACATGCAGAGAGGACAGATAAGCTTGCGCTTACGCTCTCAGACGCTTTTGGAACCGAAATTTGGCACCGAAAGATAAAGAATTTTTCGATACTCACGGGATTGGAGTATTTTTTTCGATATCATAAAAGTATCGACGTTCGATACCCAGCTCTACTCCCATGGTAACGGGTTAGAGCTTACGCTCTGCCTGCGTGATGCACACGTCTCAAACGCAATGTCCGCTAAAAAATAGGAACAGACGCCTATTTTTCACGCAACGGGCGAGCGTGTTGGAAGAGTTTCCGGGCAAAATAGAAAAGGAAAAGATGTTTATTAGTCCATGAGCCAGGGCCCCAAATTTGGGCCATCGGTATCATTTGGGGGGGACAAAGTCTCATAGTGATTTTTGGCAAGGTATACACCCCTAGTACTAGAAGAATCACGATAGCAGTGCAGGGGTGGTAGCGAAATCACTTTTTTTTCAAGTCATAAAGCTACTAACCCCCTAAGATAAATTCTGTTTAGGCTCATGGTAAGGGATATTGTCAATAATCTATAATATGGTGCTTGGTATCGTTGGAAATGGGACCTTTTAGGCTTTCATTTAGCCCAGTACTGAATCTGTCTGACACACACAGAGGTCACATGACTTCTTTAAACCAGAAATAACACACATTTTCTCACGATTTCCACCTAAACTGTATCCTTTCTTTTATCCCTCCTTAGGATGTGCCATTTCTGTGTCTGTAGCTATTGAGGAGGAGAGGGGGGGGCAAGGTGGAGGGGGGGGTGTGTGGTCTTGACCAACTGCCACTTTGCTCGTTTGAAAGCCATGATGTTTCTCTCTCTCTCATGGGTTGGCCAAATTCTCTGGGTGGGCAAAGCAGAGAAAGGGGAGGTAACCTTTCCCCTTATGACCTCATAAGGAGAAGATTCCTGATTGGCCCATCTGAGCTTTCATTTTCTCAAAGTCAGAGCAGGATACCCAGGGCTCGGTTTACACCTATCACCATTTCTAGCCACTGGGGGACCATAGGCAGGCTGGGGGGGGAACTCATATTAATGTTAAAAAAAACCTCATAAAGTGACATCATCATGCCATGGGACCTTTAATTCTTCATTGTTTTTGAACGTTTGTATTACTGTGCTGTGTGTAACGGTGAGCTTGAGTGCCGTTAATTAAAAATGTTCTACCAGGAACATGTTGGAGAGGATGGTTTCCACGGTGAAGGTCTCCATGGCGACTCGTTGCTCGTCGTCTTCGACCAGCAGGGAGCAGTGCTGGACGGCAGCGGCTGCGATGTCGACCACTCTCTGCAGCAGGAAGCTGCCCTCGGTGTCCACGTAGACCGCCTGGCCCCCGACGCCCCCGAAACACTGAGGGACCTGCACGTCCACCGCCAGCTGCAGGCTGACAGGATGAGGTCATCATTGACATCAGCGTGACATCACAGAGATTGTTTTACGTAAAGAGAGAAGCTAGCAGGCTGCAACAACTCCACTATACACATCATTAACATTTACATGGACACAACGTTTCCACGGCTTCTCTGATCTTGTTTCATAAAAGTTATGTTACAGATTATGCCTTATACCACCTGTAACCTGGATACATCTATCAGGGTGTGTGTGTGTGTCTGTGAGTGTGTGTGTGAGTGTGTAGTGTGTATGTGTCAGTGTGTGTGCAGTGTAGTGTGTGTCTGTCTGTGAGAGTGTGTGTGTGTGTGTGTGAGTGAGTGAGTGAGTGAGTGAGTGTGTGTGTGTATAGTGTGTGCGTGTAAGTTTTGTGTGTGTGGGTGTAGTGTGTGTGTGTGTGTGTATGTGTGTGCCTGACTTTGTGTTTATGTGTGCGCGCGTATGTGTGTCTGTACTAAGCGTCTGTGTGTGCATGTAGTGTGTGTGTGTGCGCGTCCGTGTAGTGCGTGCGTGTGTTTGTGTGTCTGTGTAGTATGTGTGTGTGTGTGTGTGTGTGTGTGTTTAGTGTATGTGTGTGTGTGTGTGTGTGTGTATGTGTGTGTGTGTGTGTAGTGTGTCTGACCACAGTTGTGTCTTTCCGACTCCCGGAGCTCCACAGATTTCGGTGGTTTTCCCGACAGGAAGTCCTCCTCCGAGAGCAGCATCCAGCTGAGAGGAAAAGGTCACGATGCTCCTCAGCTCCTCCTCCTTCTGCAGGAGCTCCAGAGCTGTCAGAGAGGCTCCTCCTCCTCCTCCTCCTCCTCCTCCTTCATCACCTCCTCCTCCCTCTCTCCTCACAGTCTGCAGCACCTCCAGCGCCTCCTGCTGGGTCAGACTGGCCTCTGCAGCACAACACAAAACATCACATCTCATCTCAGTGTGTTCCCTCGATTTGACTTAGGTGCGCATATTTAGCGGAGGGGTTTAGGAGTCCTCTCTCAAGAAAATGTGATGTTTTTCGATTTGACATAATTTTTAACCGTTATTATCACCATATCTGTGTCTAAAACGTTGGAAAAGCTGGAGCAGATAAATAAAAAAATGCTCAAAAGAGTTAACCCCTAGGGCGCCCGGATAGCTCAGTTGGTAGAGTGGGTGCCCATGTGTGAAGGATTGCTCCTCGACGCAGCGGGCCCGGGTTTCGATTCCGACCTGCGGCCCTTTGCTGCATGTCATTCCCCCCTCTCTCTCCCCTTTCACGTCTTCAGCTGTCCTGTCAATTAAAGGCCTAAAATGCCCAAAAAAATAATCTTAAAAATAGTTAACCCTTGTGTTGTCCTCCCGGGACAAAATTAACACTCTTTTAGACACTATTTTTAAATTTTTTGTCGCTTATGTCAACGTTTTTGGCACTTTTATTCCATTAACTCCAGTATAATCACCACTAGACCTATTTATTTGCGCTAGTCTTACACTTATTTGAGGAACTCAAGGTCAATAAACCTCATTTATATGACATTTCTGTGTAAGAAAAAAGCAGAAATTATGAATGATTTGGACTAATGGTTAAGATCAGAGGAATGAAAGTAATGGATGATCACAGATCTGTCAAAGTTTAGTCAGGATAATGCCATAAAATTTAATACAGCACCCACAATTCTATGAAAATAGAGATCTGCACCTTACTTTCCTTTATGAAGAGTGTCTCATGGAACCATCCGTGTTATTTTGGGCTAATTTGGTTAAAAGAAATCTAAATTTATGCTATAGAAACTTTGAAAACGGGTCAAATTTGACCCGAGGACAACATGAGGGTTAAGGATAACTCACTAAAGAAGTTCAACTAAAATCATTAGATCTGAGAAAACTCTTTTAGTAGTTTGATCCTTTTTTGAGGCCATTTTTTGCGATAAAAATAAGTATATTATAGGCCTATATAAATGATTAAAGGTCCCAT
Organism: Perca schrenkii; assembly: GCA_025617405.1. Lineage (NCBI taxonomy): Eukaryota > Metazoa > Chordata > Actinopteri > Perciformes > Percidae > Perca > Perca schrenkii. The sequence continues at coordinate 3,951,507 of CM046793.1, forward strand.
GACATAGTGCTCTTTGGATGCTTTTATATAGACCTTAGTGGTCCCCTAAAAATTGTATCTGAAGTCTCTTTTATATAGACCTTAGTGGTCCCCTAATACTGTATCTGAAGTCTCTTTTATATAGACCTTAGTGGTCCCCTAATACTGTATCTGAAGTCTCTTTTATATAGACCTTAGTGGTCCCCTAATACTGTATCTGAAGTCTCTTTTATATAGACCTTAGTGGTCCTCTAATACTGTATCTGAAGTCTCTTTTATATAGACCTTAGTGGTCCCCCTAATACTGTATCTGAAGTCTCTTTTATATAGACCTTAGTGGTCCCCTAATACTGTATCTGAAGTCTCTTTTATATAGACCTTAGTGGTCCCCCTAATACTGTATCTGAAGTCTCTTTTATATAGACCTTAGTGGTCCCCCTAATACTGTATCTGAAGTCTCTTTTATATAGACCTTAGTGGTCCTCTAATACTGTATCTGAAGTCTCTTTTATATAGACCTTAGTGGTCCCCTAATACTGTATCTGAAGTCTCTTTTATATAGACCTTAGTGGTCCTCTAATACTGTATCTGAAGTCTCTTTTATATAGACCTTAGTGGTCCCCTAATACTGTATCTGAAGTCTCTTTTATATAGACCTTAGTGGTCCTCTAATACTGTATCTGAAGTCTCTTTTATATAGACCTTAGTGGTCCCCTAATACTGTATCTGAAGTCTCTTTTATATAGACCTTAGTGGTCCCCTAATACTGTATCTGAAGTCTCTTTTATATAGACCTTAGTGGTCCCTAATACTGTATCTGAAGTCTCTTTTATATAGACCTTAGTGGCCTTGACCAACTGCCACTTTGCTCGTTTGAAAGCCATCCTTATGACCTCATAAGGAGAAGATTCCTGATTGGTCCATCTGAGCTTTCATTTTCTCAAAGGCAGAGCAGGATACCCAGGGCTCGGTTTACACCTATCACCATTTCTAGCCACTGGGGGACCATAGGCAGGCTGGGGGGGATGCATATTAATGTTAAAAAAAAACTCATAAAGTGAAATTTCCATGCCATGGGACCAGACATCCAAAGTGTTTGTATGTATCCAAGGATAACCCATGAAGCTTAAATTTAGCGACTCTAAACGAGAGTTCTGTGCGGCGTACGATGCATTTAAAAAATAAAACAGCTTTTGTGTTTTACTTAAATGACCAAGTAATTAAGTAATTAAGAAGAATAAGGATTCACAGCAATTCATCACCTGTCTGTTCTGTTTGTTTATGCTAGCCCATAAACCAGCAGATTAAAATATTGATATTGTGAACGGAGTTTGGTGCAACTGAAGGAATTTAAAAATGCAAATGCTCCGTTCTTTATGTCTACGTGTCAAATTTAAAAGGACACGTAAAGACAAAATAATGAGTGTGTTTATAATTTCAGAGATTTACAATTGCTTTATGTTGCAAGGCAATCAGAACGCTAAAAAAACAGAGGTATTTTTAACGGAGTTCTGCGATCATCCCACTGCCATCACTCTGCTGAATAAGTGGGGTCATCTCCACTTTGGCCACGACTCACCCACTTCTCTACACATTACTTATTCTAATATGCATCTTGCACACTACTTTGCACTATTACTTTTTGCACTTTACATCCCACTCCATGTGTACCTGTCTTGATATTATGTCTTATTTGTATATTATGTTGATATGTGTTTATTCTTGTCTCTACTGTACTATGTGTCTACTGAATGTTTACTGCTAGCTTACATGTCTATTAGTTGAATGTATAGAGAGTAAGGCTGCTTGATTATGGAAAAAATATATAGTCACGATTATTCTTGGTCAATATTGAAATCACGATAATTCAACACGATTACTCGTTGACTTCTGGAAACATGTTGGGGTTAGTGAACTTAAAAAAAAACAATGGGAAAAGTTACATAAATCAAAAGTAAAAAAAAAACAACTGGGAAATTTACCTTGATACTTTTCCTATTTAAACATAATTTTTTCATTCAGAACACAAGAGAAAATAAGAGTTTACTTATAACTAATAATTGTTTTTCTCGATTATTCTGTTTTTGTGGTCATTGGGAGCCGAAATCATAATCACGATTAAATTTCGATTAATTGCACAGCCCTAATAGAGAGTTAACACCTACCGAAGTCAATTTCCTTGTGTATGCAAGTATACCTGGCCAATAAAACTGATTCTGACATATGCTGCGTTCCAGACACAGTTTTTAGCCCGTAAGTTACGACTTCAAGTCACGACTCACGACTTGGTAGCGTTCCAGGCAAAGTCATCACAAACCCTTCTAGCTAGCGGCTACCAAACGTTGACGTTAGCTAGTTGACGTTAGCTATCTAGGTTACTTTACGTTGCCTATTTATGTCTATTTATTTCTACTTATCACTGTTAATAACCGGCGTCTGTACATCAACGGGGGTCGCCATTGTTGTTTATAGGGCTGCCACCTCTTAGTCGATTAGTCGACTAATCTGTCGTTTTGGTCTTAGTCGACTAAGATTTCTTTGTCATTTTTTATGCTTATTCATGTTTAATTAATCATTTCCAAGAAACTTCTGAGCACATTTATGGTAAACACAAGATTTAAAGTGGTGCTTTTGCAGGATTAATTGTGGAGAAACTCAGTTTTACAGATGGTTAATTAACTACATTTATATTGTGCTTTTCTAGTCTTAACCACCTCTCAAAGCGCACAGCTCTGTCAATTAAATCAACTAATCGATTAGTCGACAAAATCCTGTAAGTGTTAGTCGACTAAGAAGTTCTTTAGTCAAGGACAGCCCTAGTTGTTTATGTGTGTGTGACGTTAAAAACTGTAACTGGGAGTACAACCATCTGGTACCAGTTCACGAGTAGTAGGTTTCGGGTTTGAAGGCCGTTCCAGGACACTTTCACAGGTAGAGGGTTGTGAAAACACGAGTTACGGGTTGCCTGGAACGCAGCATTATAGATTCGGGTCCTGGACGCTGAACTCGTGGTTATTTTTGGCCGGACTTTGGTGACAGAGAGACGGTTACCTTTGCTGAGTTGTAGCGGTTTGAGGTGCAGCAGGTCCGCGGTGAACTGGAAACCAGCGTTGACCAGTTTCATCTTCACACTGGGACTCAGAGACAGACTGGACACCGACCTCTGCATCTTCACTGACAACTCTTCTGACGTTAGCTAACAATAACCCTCATTAGAAATTATTTGCTTCCACTTTCAAAACCACCCGCCATGACAGGTTCCCCGGCGCGCTGCTGCACGCCTTTCACGTCAACAGCGTCACACCAGAAACTTCCGGTTTGACTTTTCAAAGTAATTTATTTTATTTTACCTTTATTTAAAGGAACACGCCGACTTATTGGGAATTTAGCTTATTCACTGTAACCCCCAGAGTAAGACAAGTCCATACATACCCTTCTCATCTCCGTGCTTGCTGTAATGCTGTCTGACGGCTCCAGCGGCATCAGGCCAGCACAGAACATGCAGGTGAATGGTTCCAGTAATCCTACTGCTCCCAATAAGTGACAAAATAACGCCAACATGTTCCTATTTACAATTTGTGATTTGTAGAGTCACAGCATGTACAAAAAACAACGTAACATGACACACAGCCATCTTCTAACTGTAAACAAACTGGGAACTATATTCTCAGGCGGAAGAATATAGTACTTTGGCGGAGTGATATGCTCGCAGCAAGCCTGTCTGAGAATATAGTTCCCGGTTTGTTTACAGTTAGAAGATGGCTGTGTCTCATGTTACGTTGTTTTTTGTACACGCTGTGACTCTACAAATCACAACATGTAAATAGGAACATGTTGGTGTTATTTTGTCACTTTTGTCACAATTTGGAGCAGCAGGCTAGTTGGAACCAGTTACCTGCAGGATCTGTGCTAGGCTAAGCTAATGCTGGAACCGTCAGGCAGCGTTACAGCACGCATGGAGATGAGAAGGGTATGTATGGACTTGTCTAACTCTGGGGGTTACAGTGAATAAGATAAATTCCCAATAAGTCAGTGTGTTCCTTTAATCAGGAAGAGATTCATTGAGATTAAAAATCTCTTTTTCAAGAGTGTCCTGGCCAAGACAGGCAGCAGTACAACCACACATATACAGTACATACAACCACAAAATACGCAAAAACCTCCAGAAACATAAAACAACTGACACAGCAAATCTTTCAAAGTCGACCACAATCCTAAACAGGCAAAACATCTGCAGCCAGATGTGGCTGACTCCAAGTCAATCAACATCCTCTTAAAAGCGACCAATGAGAGCAGCTCAGTAAGTTTTTAATGGATTTCTGTAACTTGTTCCAGCCAGAGGGAGCAGCAAACTTAAAGGCCTTTTTCCCCAGCTCAGTTCTAACCTTTGGAACAGACAGAAAGAAAAGATCCTGGGAACGAAGATTGTAAGTCCCGGTACTATTTACACTGATATAGTTCAGAAGGTAAGTAAGAATTGTTCGAGCTGATTAAAAACTGACATTCATAACATAACGTGTTCATTTTCCTGTGAGAGTTTTAGCTGTTTTTAGTTTCCGACAACTATAACAACTTTAAGACATCCTTCCACAACGTCTCTACAATCTTGCAATTATTAGTCATATTTTATTTATTTAATTTACTGTTTAATACACTTTAAGTATATTTTATTTTCCTATATCACTCTTTATCACATCTAGCTCCCCTTTTGCAAAAAAACAATATCGGCCTAGCAGTAAATTAACTTAAAGTGGACACTATGGTCGCTCAGATATTCAAATTTCAGTAATGTTTTAAATAGTCTTGCATTGCCAGCCCTATCTCCACAGCGCTGTGGATTAAGGTCTGGCAGTAAATGAGGTCAGGCCTTGCCTACGCGCATACACACTTTGCTCCTCTCAGCTACACGGATGCAGCAGTTCCCATTTTTGCAAACCATACATAATTACAAGGAAAATATTTCTATATTACTGAAAATGCGCTTCAGGTGTTTGGATCGGTCAGGAGGCACTTTACAGTACAGTCCTCAAAAAGTCCCAGCATTCTTTGTGGCTTGTTGTGTTTTACACAACATTTCCATGAATCGTGGATGTGTTGATGACATAAATGAGGAAATATTAGAGGACTTAATAGTGCGTTCTTTTTGTCCACCGAAGTCGATCTACGAGTCGTTTTCCGGAAGTTGCAAAAAGAGCCCCCCCCCCGAGGTCGTATATATACGACTCGTCAAGTCGTCTGAACTCAGAGGACCCCGAGTTCACTTTCAAAGATGGCTATGTCCTGCATCACACGTAGTAAACATTGTGGTTTTCTACAATTTTAAGCACTTTTGTCTTTGTTGTAACCAAATGAAGAAGTCGTACACATAGCGCTGTATACTGCTACCTATAGGCATGTCTCTACAGTCTTATTAGGAGTTAAACATAGCGCTGTATACTGCTACCTATAGGCATGTCTCTACAGTCTTATTAGGAGTTAAACATAGTGCTGTATACTGCTACCTATAGGCATGTCTCTACAGTCTTATTAGGAGTTAAACATAGTGCTGTATACTGCTACCTATAGGCATGTCTCTACAGTCTTATTAGGAGTTAAACATAGCGCTGTATACTGCTACCTATAGGCATGTCTCTACAGTCTTATTAGGAGTTAAACATAGTGCTGTATACTGCTACCTATAGACATGTCTCTACAGTCTTATTAGGAGTTAAACATAGTGCTGTATACTGCTACCTATAGACATGTCTCTACAGTCTTATTAGGAGTTAAACATAGTGCTGTATACTGCTACCTATAGGCATGTCTCTACAGTCTTATTAGGAGTTAAACATAGTGCTGTATACTGCTACCTATAGACATGTCTCTACAGTCTTATTAGGAGTTAAACATAGTGCTGTATACTGCTACCTATAGGCATGTCTCTACAGTCTTATTAGGAGTTAAACATAGTGCTGTATACTGCTACCTATAGGCATGTCTCTACAGTCTTATTAGGAGTTAAACATAGCGCTGTATACTGCTACCTATAGGCATGTCTCTACAGTCTTATTAGGAGTTAAACATAGTGCTGTATACTGCTACCTATAGGCATGTCTCTACAGTCTTATTAGGAGTTAAACATAGTGCTGTATACTGCTACCTATAGACATGTCTCTACAGTCTTATTAGGAGTTAAACATAGTGCTGTATACTGCTACCTATAGGCATGTCTCTACAGTCTTATTAGGAGTTAAACATAGTGCTGTATACTGCTACCTATAGACATGTCTCTACAGTCTTATTAGGAGTTAAACATAGTGCTGTATACTGCTACCTATAGGCATGTCTCTACAGTCTTATTAGGAGTTAAACATAGTGCTGTATACTGCTACCTATAGACATGTCTCTACAGTCTTATTAGGAGTTAAACATAGTGCTGTATACTGCTACCTATAGACATGTCTCTACAGTCTTATTAGGAGTTAAACATAGTGCTGTATACTGCTACCTATAGACATGTCTCTACAGTCTTATTAGGAGTTAAACATAGTGCTGTATACTGCTACCTATAGACATGTCTCTACAGTCTTATTAGGAGTTAAACATAGTGCTGTATACTGCTACCTATAGACATGTCTCTACAGTCTTATTAGGAGTTAAACATAGTGCTGTATACTGCTACCTATAGGCATGTCTCTACAGTCTTATTAGGAGTTAAACATAGTGCTGTATACTGCTACCTATAGACATGTCTCTACAGTCTTATTAGGAGTTAAACATAGTGCTGTATACTGCTACCTATAGGCATGTCTCTACAGTCTTATTAGGAGTTAAACATAGCGCTGTATACTGCTACCTATAGGCATGTCTCTACAGTCTTATTAGGAGTTAAACATAGTGCTGTATACTGCTACCTATAGGCATGTCTCTACAGTCTTATTAGGAGTTAAACATAGTGCTGTATACTGCTACCTATAGGCATGTCTCTACAGTCTTATTAGGAGTTAAACATAGTGCTGTATACTGCTACCTATAGACATGTCTCTACAGTCTTATTAGGAGTTAAACATAGTGCTGTATACTGCTACCTATAGGCATGTCTCTACAGTCTTATTAGGAGTTAAACATAGTGCTGTATACTGCTACCTATAGACATGTCTCTACAGTCTTATTAGGAGTTAAACATAGTGCTGTATACTGCTACCTATAGACATGTCTCTACAGTCTTATTAGGAGTTAAACATAGTGCTGTATACTGCTACCTATAGGCATGTCTCTACAGTCTTATTAGGAGTTAAACATAGTGCTGTATACTGCTACCTATAGACATGTCTCTACAGTCTTATTAGGAGTTAAACATAGTGCTGTATACTGCTACCTATAGACATGTCTCTACAGTCTTATTAGGAGTTAAACATAGTGCTGTATACTGCTACCTATAGGCATGTCTCTACAGTCTTATTAGGAGTTAAACATAGTGCTGTATACTGCTACCTATAGACATGTCTCTACAGTCTTATTAGGAGTTAAACATAGTGCTGTATACTGCTACCTATAGGCATGTCTCTACAGTCTTATTAGGAGTTAAACATAGTGCTGTATACTGCTACCTATAGGCATGTCTCTACAGTCTTATTAGGAGTTAAACATAGTGCTGTATACTGCTACCTATAGACATGTCTCTACAGTCTTATTAGGAGTTAAACATAGTGCTGTATACTGCTACCTATAGACATGTCTCTACAGTCTTATTAGGAGTTAAACATAGTGCTGTATACTGCTACCTATAGACATGTCTCTACAGTCTTATTAGGAGTTAAACATAGTGCTGTATACTGCTACCTATAGGCATGTCTCTACAGTCTTATTAGGAGTTAAACATAGTGCTGTATACTGCTACCTATAGGCATGTCTCTACAGTCTTATTAGAGTTAAACATAGTGCTGTATACTGCTACCTATAGGCATTTATTACTTTGCTGCATCCCGGAGAGCTCCCGCTGGCGTGCGCCAGGCAAATCCGCCATCTTAATAGCAATCCGCCATGGAACAAGCGCGCCTGCTCTTAAAGGGATTGTGAGATGACGCTCTGATTGGTTTATTGCACGTTACGCCCAAACCACACCTAGCTACTTCAGACAACCCATTTTAGATTTGCGTCGGGCACAAGAGTCATTTATCCCGCCGGTATCATAGCAACAGTGCCCGAGATCCGCCCACAAAGCTACTTGCGTTTCACGTTTGATACTTGCGTTACAGATCGTTAAAATATGGCCTTAAGGCTTTTCATTTTGAAGTGACACTTGTCAATTCAAATGATTACAAATTATATAATACAAATTATAGTTGAATAGTTGTAGTATCTGGACTTCTAACGGACTTTTTATAAACTTTGTCTTAAGTTTTTGGTAACAAAGAAACTTGTATGAACTTTAGTCTATATTCGCTGGACAGACACTTCTCTGGAAACATCTGGAAAGAATTAGGGATGCCCTTGTTGGCTTGGTTCCAAAAGGATGATAGCCATTGGTCAAAGTATTGTTTCCTCCCCCATCTATGTTACACACATTATAGAATATATACCATGTTCAAACAAATAAAGTCAGAGTGACTTTTGAGAATCTGGGTAGGTGTCGCTCTCCGAGCTCTGCAGGGCTTGTCAATTGATGCTGAATTTCTTTGATGTAAATCACATGTGTCAAACTCAAGGCCCGTGGGCCAAATCTGGCCCTCGCACATTTTGATCCGGCCCGCATATTAATTTAGGTTCATAATTCATTTTGGCCCAACTAGTTTTTGTTGCTTTATCTGAAGATTTTGTTACTTTTGCCAACACTTTTGGCGCTTTTTTCAGCATTTTTGCCACTTTTTCAGATGTTTTTGTCGCATTTTCTTGACGTTCTTTTTTCCGATATTTTTGTGTCACTTTTTTCTTTGATGTCTAAGTTACATTTTTGGGAGTTTTATGTTAACCAAGCTGTAAGTGAGAAGACTATATGATACATGCAATAATACAGATGTTTGACCTTGTTCAATTAAATAAAAGCATGTCAATAAAATGTACATGTCTGGCCCTTGATGTAATTCTTTTTTTCCAGTGTGGCTCTTAGTGAAAATGAGTTTGACACCACAGATGTAAATAAACCTTTATAATCAAGAAACAGTGTCGGCGGATTCCTTTCCACACAACATTACAGCATCGCTACCGATTACACCACATAGTATTGTGTGTTTAGTGGAAGAGTACTGTGACAGCTTAGTCATGCAAAATGAGAAAAGGATACTGTTGTACGTGCAGAAAGCAGCACTGTATGACGGTGGTCAGAAAGCAACAAGAGTGCAGCAACGAAGTTAATATCAGTTTGATATCAGTTTGACCATGAAAGTAAGTTACTTCTCAATCTGTGACGGACAACAGCGGCGCATTGTTCTCTCTGACCATCAGCATAGTTAAAGTCTGCCTAACAACTGATGAAGAGGGCGTGTGCCAAAAGACTGGGACCAGTCTGTGCACCAACCAGGGGAGGCTAAGTCTAAACCACGGTACTCCTCCAACTTTTAATAAACAAATCAAAATGCTCTTAGAGACTGATATATGAATTCATGTACAGTACAGGCCAAAAGTTTCTCACACCTTCTCATTCAATGTGTTTCTTTATTTTCATAACTATTTACATTGTAGATTCTCACTGAAGGCATCAAAACTATGAATGAACACATATGGAATTATGTACTTAACAAAAAAGTGTGAAATAACTGAAAACATGTCTTATATTTTAGATTCTTCAAAGTAGCCACCCTTTGCTTTTTTTTGATAACTCTGCAAACCCTTGGTGTTCTCTCAATGAGCTTCATGAGGTAGTCACCTGAAATGGTTTTACCTTCACAGGTGTGCTTTGTCAGGGTTCATTAGTGGAATTATTTCCCTTATTAATAAAAAAAAGCAAAGGGTGGCTACTTTGAAGAATCTAAAATATAAGACATGTTTTCAGTTATTTCACACTTTTTTGTTAAGTACATAATTCCATATGTGTTCATTCATAGTTTTGATGCCTTCAGTGAGAATCTACAATGTAAATAGTCATGAAAATAAAAAGGAAACGCATTGAATGAGAAGGTGTGTCCAAACTTTTGGCCTGTACTGTATAAGCCAGAAAATTCAGTCTGATGAGAGAAGCCTGTGTGCCTGCTCAACTCGGACTCGTGTGCACGTTTATGCTCTTATGATTTTACTTAAATAAATACTTGTTAAACTTTTAAATCCTCTCCTTGCCTACGTAGTGGATTTTGAAATGCACAGGTCCAACGGGAGGGTTGAGAGACTTCCAGCTGACAGCGGGGTCTCTGAGCTTCACTGGCCGACTGGCGAGTAGGCAATGCCGGCCGCAACCAGCTGGCTTGTCACGTTAGGCTGGAGGTTCTGAAGTTCGACAATTTTCGTTCGCTATTTCACCACTAAATTCACTTCTGAGACTTTTTTATGCAAGAAATCAACTATGTAGAGTTTGAAAATGGGCAGTTTTACAAAAATTGATGGCCAATTTTGCACATTTGCTCCTTCAGCCTTGATCTAAAAGAGCTGAGAGTTGCAGCGGACCTACATTTATATAGGGTTGCAAATTGACTTGATATGGGCAGAAAAACCAAATGCCTCCAGCTGCCAGCGCTCTCTATAGGCTTAATGCAATCAGCAGGCTGTTAGGAGGTCTCATGACATAAAATGGGCATGTCCACTCAGTCACAACACTTTTGGTCTTATATATTGTTTACATGATAAGCTGCAATAAAGTGATGATTACAAACTAATTTAATTGTATTGTGGAGTACATTTTTATTGATTAAACAATGGGTTAAACAATTGGTTAAACAACATTTGGATGTATCGACACATAAAGAGGTGTAGTGATTACAGTGTTCTACATAAAGGATCAAACTCATTTATTTGTATTCATTTTTGTTTTGATATTTAGCTTGTGCCAAATTTCTGACAGTAGTGCTGCACAGTGTCAGTCCACCGGTCTTTGGTTTGCAGAGCTGCATCCGTTTGGAAAAGCCAAAATCCGTTAGATGAGGGTCCTGAATGGTATGTTGACATCCTTCATTTGCTTTTCATAATCTTCATCAAACATCTTTGATTGTTCGGCTGTAAAATGGTTTCTCCAATCCCCTACTTCACCTGTAAAGAGAGAAAATGAGAATATAAGAGAGAATACAACAATGTTAGATATATAAATCAAGTTCTTTAATTATTTCCCCTAAAAGCATCTATTGTTGAACATGAGGGCTGCAACTATGGATTATTTTCCTTATTGATTAATCAAGTCACAAACAAAGTCATTTTTTTTCTTGATGGTTTGGTTTATGAAATATCAGAAAACAGTGTAAAATGTCCCAGGCTGACATCATCCTAGTCCAAAAGTCAATAGTCAAACCAGAACTGCGAGCAGTTATGACGGGGTCCAAGCCTCCTGGCGCCAGTCGCCCCCGACGACCCGGGAAGCGTGCAAAAGCGGGACCCAAAGCGTAACTGTGGGGAGGCAAATGTTGGGAAATATCGAGAGGTGTGAGCCGCAAGCTCTGCGGTACATTGTCATTGCAAAAATCCCTGTGCCCTAGAGGATTGTTGACAACCTCTGGTCCGTCTGGTTTTATTTTCTGTAAAAGCTTGTAAAACATCAACCCTGTTGTCCATAGTCAATCTATAAACATAATTTATTTTCAAGAAATACTGGGCTATTAGAATATTTGTGCTGCAGTGAGGTCACTTGAATGTTAAAAAGGTTGTAGGACTAATAAATAAATAAAACGGAACATGACTCTCACAGATATATATATATTGATATCACACACATAGCAATGCCACACAAGCATTTGTGTTGTCTAAAACTGTTCTACATATTTGAGGTCATCCAGTGCAAAGATAAACATATCAAACATTGTAATTCATATAAAGGAGAAACTATTTACATTTCTTACATACAGTGTAATCTTGGCTGTAACAGTATGGATTAATTGCACAAATAACCCCAAAAACTCTTGACTTCTCGGCTGGATACAAAACCTTCTGTAAGGGCTAGGAAGACATCAAAGACATCAGCAGAAAAGAGCGACTACAAAAGGCCCAAACTGGTCTACGTTGACTATAGCACCCCCTAATGGCCAATCTTTACCAAATTCGGTACATAGCATCATAGTGGGTTGTTGAACAATGATCTTTTTGCATTTAATTTGGTTGAGATGTGATATGATATGTGTGTGTTCATATCTTTGGGCGTCAAATGCGCATACTTTAACATAGCAAAATTCTTTGCTATGTACCAGGTTTCGTGCAGATCGGTCGCACAGCCTAGGACGAGTTCGAAAAAGTTGGTTTTGCGCATTGCGCAATATTGCTTGGTTCAAGGAACACATGGATGCAAGGTTTTCTCTGTGCAATGTGTATTGTGGAAGTTACAGGTAAAAACACATTTGACGTCATTATAGCGCCACCTAGTGGTCCATATGTGTTATTTTTGGCCTAAGGAGTGGCAATAGATGGTACCCATCAAATTTTGTAAAAATCGGATGAACCGTTCATGAGATATAAACTTTTTGTACTTGTAAATTATCCAATCCAAAATGAAAAAAACAAGATCACCTCACCAGGGAATCAAACTCCAGACTCCCAGACCAAAGCTCAACGTTCTAACCACTCACCCATAGACAGTATATAAGAATGGACCAACAGATCCCCTGTCTCTGGACGGAGACCAGTGAAGGATATTAGAAGCGCTAGGTTACTGAGCAGCCTCCAACTGACAGAGACAACGTAGATGTGACATGAGCAACGTGTCTGAAAGTGTGAAGTCTTCTGGTAGCTGTGCCGAGAGAAATCTCAATCATTCCCAATCTTACAGAGACGGAGAGTGTAGGTATATGTAAGGAGATAACATAGACACAGGCTAATTACTGATCACTAACATGCTAGTTAACATTAGTAATTAAACCTAAACAGCTAATGGAAGTCCAAACTGCCTGTGAGCTTCTCCTGTACTATACGGTAATTCCTCTACTGTGTGACAGTAAGTCTCGTGGTTATGACCCAATCGTTAGCCTATTTTTATAAAAGCGTCTGCTACGGAGCCATAACGTGAGCTACAAGGTAATGGAGCCTTTTATACATTGTCGTGTTTCTTTAGAAATAAACAACGGACAAATAGAGTCTTTAAACGCTTCAGATGTAAAGTTATTCGCTGTCAAAGTGACGTCAAAATGAATGGGAGTCAATGGGATGCTAACGGGAGGTGATGGCTTTGTAGCATCAAAATGCCGCCATAGGAGGTTTCGAGTTCTGAAGCGAAGCTAAACCCCCCTTGCAAACACCAAGCAGTTCTTACAGAATGTTTTGCAACTGTTTACCACTTGGTGTCTCGGTTGCTAGGTAACCATACTGTATATAAAAAATAGGTACTAACTAACAAACTAACGGTTGTATGTTTTCACTGAAGACAGAAAGTGCAACTGTAGTATCCATTGTCCGCTAGAAATTCAATTGTTATAAACTTTCGAGACAAAACATTCGTAATATGCCAGTTTCTGCTACAGGGAGAAGACAAAATATGAAACAATAACAGAGTAGTGTGTTGTGTCTTTGTGAGGCTTATGCTGTTGATTTAACTGCATTAGATTATAAGGTATTAATAGGAGTGAGACTATGGCCCAATCCCAAAGTGAGCCCTGAGGACCAAGGACTATGGGCTCACAGACTTAAGTGATCTCAGGTACTAAGTGAGCGAGTGTGTGAGGCCACATGGGCTCAGATAGGTATAAATGGGATTGGGACAGCACTTCACGAGATCACATGTTACCTTGGTGACGTTTAATAACAAAGATGTTGCTGACACTTGCCGGTTTGGTAATTTTCCTTTTAAGTTTGTTGCTTTCCACACAGCCAAGGCCCAGGAGACGGCTGCCTGATTCCAAACTCTTGTTTTACAAGCACGTGGTCGCGTGTTGTGCTGTCGTTTACCTTTGTAATTTCCGGATTTCCCTATCGTCTCCGCGGTAAACGTCACAACGCTTTGAACTGTGGGTAATTCCCTTTGGTGAAGTCTGCATCGATGCAGACTCACGGAAAGGGCTCGGTAAGTGTGTACTCAAACCCTCACGCCCTTTGAAATTCCACATTGGGACGACCCTAAGCCCTTACGAATTTCGCGAGAACGCGCACCAAAGTCCGTGAGTCTGTGAGTCCGGACTTTGGGATTGGGCCAATGTGTTTACCCACTGCAGATCACTCACCCTAAGTTTGAAACCTGGACCTTTGGAATTGGTACATGCCCTGCCCTGCTCATTTTATTTTATTATTTTGATCAATATCTTGCTTCTGGACAAAACTAGTAGCAGATTGATGCACCTTTTCTCATGAAGGGGGAGATTGACTGATCAAAGACAACAGCTGGGATCCAGGAGTAGTTGGCCATCGGGTTCTCCTTCATGTTCTTAAAGGACGTGAGCTCCACAATTCGGCTAATGATCTCATCAGAGACCGACAAGTCCAGGTACCTCATGATGCGCTCCACTTCACGCTGAGGATTCTGGGGATTAAATATGATGGTAAGAGCAAATACAACATGCTTTGCTAATACTTAGTCCATATGTTATCTGTACCTCTTTCATGTCCTCGTAGAAGAGGTAAAGGATATTCTTCTTCTCTCTCTTCATCCAGTAACCTTTCACATGGTCATACCAGGAGCCCCATGCCACTGTGGAAACACAACTCATTGAGCATCTTTCATGGTAACATTACTCCTATTCCAGTAAATAGTTTGTGTCAACTTTTTAAGGGTTTATACGTTGTATAGTTTTAATAATGTTAATAAATGTACTTTTCTTTATAGATTAATTATAAGTCATTGACTTTTGACATTTGGACTTTTATTTGTCGAGAAGACTCACTGATGAACAATTAATCCATTTACCTTCTGGGACAGGGCTGCAGGGATCTGGACAACTGCTGGCTTGATGTATTGCTGCAATAACACTCACAAAGGTATAACTGCAGATGTCTTAGTTGGCTAATTCTGTGAAGATTCTGTGTAGGTTCATGGCAAACGGCAACTTTCACATACAAGTAGCCATGCTGTCCATTGTTAAAATTACATTAAAATATAGATGAAATATGAAGTCATAATAAATTAATAAATGTTTTTTACAACAATTCCACAAGGTCTGCTGTTGCAAATGTAAATAAGTTGTTAATAAATAGATTTAGTTCCAGGTGATGTGGAGCCTTTTTCCAGAAGGTAAGTGGTCTAACAGTCCATTGGAGCAAACCTCCTGATGAATTAAAGAGCTAAAGAAATCTAAACATGCGTCATGCTGCAGCTGGCTCAACACAAGTTGAAGGGATTTTTCACAATCTGGCAAACCCAAAAGATTTTCTTATTAATCTCGTATAACTGATCTGTAAAGTATTAGCCAATGATTACCTATTAGTTACAATGTATAAACCATTGATAACATTGCCTCAATAGAGAGTGATTTGATATTTGATGTTAACAGTTTAACATACTTCAAAACCTGACCATTTGAATTAAAATTAAAAAATTCGCATTTTAAATTCTTTTGGAAAATGTTCTTCTAATTGGCATTACCTTCACTCTGCAGCATTGCAGTGTGCTGCTAATCCTGTCATGAGGCATACTATGTTTTTCATGGGGAAAAACAGTGAGGTAAGGAATGTATTCTTCTAAGATGTCACCAACCACTTTTACACATTTAAATTTGTTACATAAGGACCAGTGTGGTGGTAATTTCTCAGTTTGGTTGGAAGCTTTGTGCAAACGGGAACAACCAGTTTGAATAAAGGTAAAACAATGGGATTTAATGTACTTACACTCTCCTCGCATGAACTTAGGTATGTAGCCTTCCCAGGGTCCTGGGTCAGGCTGGGTCATATTCATACAATCAAAATGGTAGTAGCTCACCAGGTTGTCTTTAGCATTGCGTGCCACGTAGATAGCCTTTACACACATATAAAACATATAAAAATGGGTATACAGCAAAAATGCAGGCAATGGGTAACCTAATTGTATGGCATTGTATTGTAACCTCTCATCTCATTTATGAGCATTGTTATCATTAAGCTTTTACCCAGTCAACATGCATTTATTGTTTTAGTGTTAAGCAAGAAAATTCACTGGAGGATTTTGCTCTCAGTTGAATCTGACAGTTCGAGCCTTACCTTGCACTTGTTCTCCCAAAATCCAGGAGGCACCAACTGAAAAGGAAGATGTGTTTTGATGATTCTCGGAGGATCCATTTCCTTCAGAAGATCAAGACCTAAAACATAAGTTCAGGGAAAAGGATATGTGCATATCAAAGAGTTGAACAATTTTTTTCCATACTATCTCAGATTCCATGCTCTACTAATGTTACATAAATCCCACTCTAATGCACAATGACGGACTTATAACTAGCACCATTTAAGCTACATTTTAACTTAGAACAAATATCTGGGATGTCATAAAATAAAGTGTTCAAACAAAAGAAGACTTGGTGTAGGGTGTTTTCTTCAGCAACATTCTTGGTAAAGGATATTTCTAGTGTAACAGTAGCAATTATTAATATGAATAACCAAACTATATAGCGTTAACTAAAAACTCAAAATGATTCATCATAAACACATTCATTTGTACTGCAGACGAAGGAGGTTAATGGCACTCAAATTCAGCTATCAGAGACAATTAGTGTATCTTAAATAACAGCATGTGATCACATTACATCAGATGCTGTTCTGAGGAACTATACACAATGCGTTATATGCCTATGCCTTGTTGACCCCGATTAAGACAGAAGAAACATTCCTCCAGGAATTGAATTTGCAAGGTCTGATATGACACAGTAAGAACTAGTTGGAGGATGTATTTGGTAATAATATCTTATGTTATAACAAAAACTTGTGGTAACAAAGTGCACTTGAAGACAGACTTAATTAAAACTGGTAAATACAATCAGACACATACAAACATAACCGCCTAAATACACACCTGAGGGTACGGGTGGCGGGTTGAATCTCTCTAGGAAAGGACTGCGGAGGGATGTTGGGACTCGTTTGCAGGCCTCGGCATCTCCGTTGTGAAAAAGAAGGTCAACTATCTCCTGGGTCCATGTGGTCCCTTATGTCCCAAAAACACAAATGAACACTGACATGATCCTGCACCCACACCAAAATAACCAAAACAGTTACTCAAGTCCTAGAACTGTATATTTCTTCATCTATGTGACAATGTTACACATTGAAAGAAGGACAAACTTGAGGATTTAGGGAATTTGGTCCCCCTTTATTAAACATATAAATTTGAATGTTAGCCCTCACTCTTCAAGAGGATTGGTCTAGAGCTTTACTTGAATGATATTCTTTTTTAGTAGTATTCACATGAAATAAAACAATAAAACATTGAGACCATTCAACAAAGCACACTGGGTAATAACAAAGTCAACAAATTAACTGGTTGCTATGGACTCGTCACTAGGCTTCCTCAGTTATTGTATATTTTAGCATATAGGTAAAGCTGCCGAAGCTGAACATTATCCAAAACTCCATTTCTCAGACGACCGTCAATTTGTGAGCTTGTACGCTACCACTCCTTCCTTCTCAAATGCCTTGAAAAGGCTGTCGTTTGCACAATTTCAAATCACTGGGACAGAAAGGATATTGGCGCCAGAAATCACATTAGCTCTAGAATCTTTGGTAGTGCCTTCTAGAGGACTCTCAGTCTCTCCACTCGAAAGCCATAGCGCGAGTGTGCATGAGCAGTGACTGACACACAGTTAGACATCCCCCCCCCCTGGCCCTGATTGGTGCATCTGAACAGGGAGCTGTGGATTTTTGCAAATCTCACTACAGGCTGTAGGTGGAGCCAGAGGAGGCAGATTTTAATTTTTTTTTTATTACCTGCTTCATGTAGTTCTACTGGAACATAGGGTCAGTTTCAATAAATATAAAAAAAGTTAGTTTTATAAGTCTTACCTACTGCACCTTTAAGTAAAAGTAGCAATGCCACACTGTGAAAATACTCCAATGCTAGTTGAAGTCATTGAAAATTTCAAAAAATTGACTTTACAAACGAAGTAGCAACAAATGAAGGCTATAAAAAGTAAAATTACTCATAATTCAGAAAAAAAATGTCTCATGTGAGTGTTTGCATAAATATACATTATATAATTTGGAATTTTATAAATGTTGCATAATGTGTAAGCAGCATTTTAATTGTTAAGTATTTTATTTAGTTATTTGTTAAGACGGAGCTAATTCTAACTATTTTAGTTTTATCCATAACAATGCATCATATATATATATATTATCGTATATGTTTTGTATGCAAACTCTTAATCTCAAAAGGTAAACTAAGCTGTCAAATAAATGTAGTGGAGTACAAAGTACAGTGTTTTCCTATGATATATGGATGAGTTTAAAGTAGCTGAAAATGTAAAGGAATAGACCTGCTCAAATTTACACTAGTAGGCTACTTAGTTACATTTCACCACTGGCACAAACTATGTGAACAATAACAGAACTTCTATAAAAATGCAAATGATAAAAAAAAACAAAAAAAGTCCTGTCCAAAACTGATTAGTACCTACCTGCTTTGGGGTAGGTGGCGATGAGGAGGTCTGAGGGCTCCGGACGGAAAGCCCAGATGGAGTCCCAGTTTTGGGCGATGAGGCTCATGAGAGGAATTCCTCTGACGGGGATGAGAGGGAAGCGAGACACGGACGGCGCGTACGCCTTCTTCATGGCTTCGCTGTAGGACAGTTTTTCTTCCTCCGACATGACTGATACTGTAACAAGTTTAGCTGAGGAAACCAAAAAGCAGACACCAAAATGTGACTGGAAAAGGTTTCAGTCGAGGCCAGTACGGGCTTCTTCCTGAGCTCGTGTCTTCAGCAGCTCCTCTTTCAGCTGGCTTTTGGTCCTTTTGTCAAACGTGCACGCACTTGATTTGCTTTTGTACACAGTGCGGCGTGACCGTAGTGCTCGTGCACATGTGCCAGCCCACGTCAGACAGATTTAGGGTGACCACCCGTCCCGCGTACCGCGTGCGCGCACTGCGTTTGAAGCCCAATTAATGCGTCCCGCAAATTGAGACCGTGTCACGCATAATCTTGCTCCAAAAAAATAGTTGGTCCTCGAGCCCCAGGCAGCCAAACGAACATCACTTGACAGTTCAGCACGCTACTGTTGCCACACCCAGCCCTCAGTTGAACTGCTGACTGGGTTGTTGTCAACTTTTTTGTTGTTGTCATGACAGCGCACGCAGCCACGCACGTGCATACCAGACACACTGAGGGCCAGATTTACTAACACTGGCGCAGTTTGCGCTGCGTCTGTTTATGCGAGTTCGGTAATAGCGCACGCTATGCTTCCACATTTTGCGTAGTATTTATCAACCCTGACACCCATCAGCCAATCAGCGTCTTTCTCCGCCCACTAGACCGTAAATTGCGCTGTAGCAAAGCGCTACTGGTGCTATGATATGGCTGGGTGCAGACTGAGATATTCCCACTGCTGATGCTATGACTGTTTGAAATGATCCTGATGCCGATATATTTGTAATGTAGCGAGGAGTTTAACAACTGCTGGAATGGGATGTGAACGCTGAGTGGGAGATTCAATTTAATCTTTGATTTCTTCCAGTAACTCTAATATTGCATGGCTGCTTGATCTGTAACGCTAAATGATGTTGTGTTCACTGACAAAGTGTGATTCTTGTGTTAACGATATTTTCAGCCTCGCCTATGTCTTCGTCTAGCTCAGATTACTGTTGCCATTTCACCAGCGGCATATAAAGGTCTACGAGGAAACTCGACTGCGGCTGGTTCAGACCTGCTTTAAAGAGGCGGAGAATTTCCCCCGCAGAATAGAGACGCTCTTACTGACAGTCTTTGTAAATACCACGGAATATATAATTAGGTGCACTTTGCGCTTATCCTCCCACCTTTTTGGGTGGAACTCCCACTTTCCCCACGACCCTCCCACGAACGCATATTGAAAGCGCAACTTGTCTCTTCTCGCTCATGTGGCAGACAATCTGCGATTTTACCCGAGTGCGCCCCGTTTGTAAATAGCCCGCATCAGTTACGTCCGTCTTTGCGACCAATTAGCGCCTGGAAACAGGCGCAAACGGCTTGATAAATCTAGCCCTGAGAAGGAACTTTTAGATGCGCGCTTTCCAATTCGAAAAATGGAGAAAGAGACTGAGTCTGACTCTGAGGCACCCCATCAATTAAAAAGAGAAGGTGTGGGTACAAGAAAGACTGGGAAAATGAGTATTTGTGGCTGAAAGGTGTTGAGGGCCCGAGGTTAAAGTGGGCCGGAGCGCAGCTCCGCCTCCGCAGGTTCACAACACACCCTGCCGTAGTGCCGCTCGAGTTGACCGCCTGAACTAGCTAGCAGGCGTCGCCCCATTTCTTACAGTGATCAGTAGCAGAAGTCCTTCAATGTCAGTCTTTACATGAGAGACATTTCAGCTTCACAATTACCTGCAATGGTTCCGCTCAGCTTTTGATGGAATCCCATCTTTATTAGTTTTAAATAAGTGTTAATTACAAATTAAACCCTTGCTGACTTTTCTGTTGGTACACAGAAGACCACCTAAACTATTGAACTATATAAATAAAATGTGGAAAAATGCTAACCATAGGCACTCCTCAAATTTATCTGAAAGATCCACATTCCCATGAAAAAAGATTCTTCTATATTCACCTCTATTATTGCCATGAAAGGGATTGCAGAGGTGAATTTCATTTAAGAATTTCCGTTTTGTCTCCTACAAGCAAACAGGTCAGGATGTTAACACGTGAATCTAACACTGCACGGGCAGTTCAGTAACATCCCTGCAGTTGTGGTCTTGAAATAAAATCCTGAATCCTCTTATTATCTGTGGCCAAGACAAGACTAAGTAAAAATAAGGGTTGATTCCAAGACGAGACCTTCAAAAAGCGGTCTCGAGACCAAGAGCGATCTCAGGTTCTACAGCACTGGTTCACGTAGAAATGTTAGGAATTCAACACCAGCATTCTCTGTCACATCATCACTTTGGGCCCTATTTTAACGATCTGGTGCAGGTGCATTTAGGGCGTGTACGAATCCACTTTTGCTAGTTTGACGGCAGTAAAAAGGGTCTGTGTGCCTGGCGCCTTGTCCTAAAGGGTTGTTCTTAGTGTCTTCATTAATCAGAGGTGTGTTTTGGGCGTAACATGCAATCAACCAATCAGAGATCATCTCCCATTCCCTTTAAAAGCCAGGAGCATTGCTGTTATGATGGAGGATTTGCTGAGCAGGAAGGAGAGCAGAAATTGATCTGCTCGTGCTTGAAGTAGATCATAAATGGCACTCTTATGCAATGAAAGGCTTAAACTTTAGTTAAAGTCTTAAGTAAGTAAGTAAAATTTATTTTAAGCTTAACCTTCCAATGCGTCAGAGACATTCCTCAATGACTGCACACATCAAATACTTTTTTTGAAAAAGACGAGCCAGTGACAGAGGATGAGTCAGTAGTCATGTCCATTTACTGTCATTGCATACACGTTGATACAGAGAAACGAAAACAACACAAAACTGGGGATTATCGGAGAGAAAGACAAAAAGATACAAACCGCAAAATTCTCTTTCCTTCCCCCGAGTTGTTCCACAAACACAAATAAAAGCTTCTAAATCAAACAAGCAGCTGCGCTTTTCTCAAACATTACATACAATTATTAGCTTCACACACCCAGCCGCACTTTAGCCGTTACTTTAGTTGGCAAATCGAGACACAGACGGCAACAAATTCAAAAAAAGATAATGAAATCAGTATGAGGTCCTGCTTCTGCTTCGTCACACTCAAATGATATCATTCTCACAATCACAGACGACTTCGACAGCGTTAAAACTAAGAGGAGAAACCTTTAAAGCCCCCAAAATGAGCTCAGAGTTCATGTTTAGTTCGATTTGACTCAATTTTACGTTTTGAATGGTACATTGCTTCAACCTTGACTTGCTGTAAGTTAAAGACATTGTTTTGTTTTTTTATCCACAGGCTGACTGACACTTTCTCCTTAAATATCTAAAAAAAAAAAAAAAATACGAAAGGATGGAGGAAGTGATACTCTATATTTTTCTTATTGTACACAAATCCCGTAAAAAGATCCAAACCAACAATGAGGGCTTGTAGCTAACAAACAGAAAGTCAGAAAGTATTTAGAGTAGGGACGCACCGAATCCAGGATTCGGCTGAATTTTTGGCTTTTTGTTGGGGTTGGGTATCTGCCGAACCTTAGAATTTTTATCCCAGGGAACCGAACCCTACGCTTGCATTAAGCGCGCTACGCTGGTCGCCGTAGTGACGGTGCCGTTGATTACGGGAAGGTGTTTACGTAGGTGGAGCGTTCAATGCAGCAGGCTGTGAGGAAGTGGACATGGATCTGGTGAGCAGAAAAAGTTGTTTGGCAGTACTTTCAAGTCAAAAGAAGGCCATTAAAGTCCAGCTACATGTTCAATCTGTTTAATGCTGATTGGTCTGGTGGTGGCGAGGACCCTAAACTATACACAACATGGCCGCTGGTACAACATCTGGTATGAAACATCTGGAAGAATATGAGTTGTGCACGAAGGAAACGGCTAAAAACTGGTGTTAACCATTTGTTTTCTTCATTAATATGTTTACTGTGTTCATGGACTGAGGATGGGAGGAGGATTTGGTATTCGGTTTTGGCAGAATCTTAATCAGTTGATTCGTTATTCGTCCGAACCCCAAAAATCTGGATTTGGTGCATCCCTACTTTAGAGACGGAAGAACACCTTGTTGGTTTTGGTCTTTTCATGAAATATGTTGACAGACACTCCTAAAAACATAGAAAACCAGCAGCCTCTTGCCTTAGTATTGATTTAATGGACTTAACTGTGTAATTTTAGAAATGTACCATATCATGATCCAGACTTATGAGATCCGTCAACTCCAAAATAAAATGTTCAATTCAAATCATACGCTCACATAATTGCAGCCGTTTTAGAGTTTTTTTCCCTTTGGTACCTTATTTTTATCACAGAGTGTAAAGTCAGACTTCTAGACCCATTCTCCATGGGACCTGCAGCGGGTTTGGGGCGTTTTAGAAGAGTCTCCCGAGCTACAAGACGCTGAACACACGTTCCCAGTTTTCACAAGAGCCCAATCACGTCTCTGCAACTCAAATCTAAAAAAATATAAAAAGGGAAAAAGAACATACAAGCGTGCAGACCCACTAACATACATACCCAACACATCCTATGTTAAACATTCGCTGGAATAAAAAAAAAATTTACACAAAACTACATGTTTTTTGTTTAGTTTTTTTTTTTTTAGAAAATTACAATTCAGAAATGAAAACTAGTAGAAATATTGAGCGTTCTCAGCTTTAGTTAATTATCAGTGTACAGAACAGTACTATGGCAGCGATTGGGTGGGGGGAGGGGAGGAGACAACTTGTTGTACAACTACAGGGGCAGATACAGGCAGCACTTCACGTTACCTTTATTCCAGTGTGGAAACGCTTCGACTTTAACCACCGGAAAGCTATCGTACGGACACAAAACTCACAGTACTGCATCCTTTTACTGAGCAGTTAAGTAGCAGATATTGCTGTGTAATTTTGACTAAACACTAGGATTAGGGGGGGTCACGATTCCACTTTCGAATTTTAAGGTCACACGCAATTCAATATAAACCTTTTTTTTCTCAACAGGGATGGCAATTGTGCAATAAGAGCCACTAGATGGCAGAAGGGTACTTTGCAACAACACTTTGAGTGTCTCAGAGTTTACAAGGTGCAATTGAATGCAAAATAGTTTAACGAGGTGCACATTAATGCACCACGGAGTCCCGTTGAAACCCACATGCTTTACCTTTTGTTGTTTACCGTCACTGCCCGATGTGAGTGGAGTGCAGATGTGAGTCGCACATGCGTCACTTTGCGACAAGTAGCCTCCAAGATGCTAATGGCGTTTGAGCCAACGTTAACAATCAAGTATCCTACTAGATGCTAACGGCGTTTTGAGCCAACGTTAGCAATCAAAAAATCAGCTAGCTTAAACGTTCTTGAAATGACTGCTAGTTACAAAGGCTGTCACTTGAATGGCGTTTTGAGCCAACGTTAGCAATCTAACAATCATAGATAGCTACAACGTTTTTGAAATGATTTCCATCTTCTCTTATTGTATGTATAGTAAGAGAAAAGTTTATTATTTTACAGATTTCACAAATTTCAGTAAGACGCGTTATGCCGTAAACCGTTTGAATCTGAGCATGCGCGACTCACATCGGCACTCGACTCACATCGGGCAGTGACATTTGATTCCATAACTCCCTCACGGGGGAAGGCTCAATGTTGCCACGAGGCGACATCAGGGAAGCAGTTCTTCCAGGCTACCGCTAAGCTAACACTACCCTGGCTGTGTCTCAAACAGTATCGTGGAGTATATCGTGGAGATAACGAAAAAGGCGAGCCGACCGCTCGTCATTTCCGGTAAGTTTTTAATGTAAGTGTTCGGTTTGGGATGACACTAACCATCCAAAGTGGGCACTACGGCAGGAAGTAGTCAGTGCACGTTAGCAGTATACTGACAGAAGTGTGCGGTTTGAGACACAGCTCCTTTGTGTCTTTAGCTGCATGCTACCAGCCGGTAAGCTAACGTTACCCTGCGTTTTTAGCTGCATGCTACTAGCCGGTCTGTTGTTTTCTTTGGACGCGCACAAGTAGGCGAGGCTGGTGAGAGAAAAAAATTAAAAATACTGCAGGAACTGCTGATCCTGCTTTAGATTTTGAAATTGAGAGCAAAATCGTGACCCCCCCCTCCCTAATTAGGATAAAACCAAAAGGAAGTGTTACCCTGTTCTACCTCTTCCACACAGTTGGACTGCAAGACGGTCTTTCCCAAAAACAACCTCTGGCTTCTCGCTCTCATACACGCCAATGCCTTGTTTTGTTTTTATTAAAACAGCAGCAACTCTGTCAGCTTCTGGAAAACATTCAAACCAAACGACCGATGTTCTTATTAATTCCTACACTTTGTTTGTTTGCTGTTAAAGTGTTTACTACGTCTGCCAGTAACCAGACAGATGTTCCAGATAGCGAGGGTTGATTTTTAGATACAGGCTCTGCTGCACACCGGTCGTACTCATCAGGAGCTAAAGGTTGTTTGTTGGGCCAAGACCAAGTTCATTGTGTTTCTCCTCTGCCTCTTCTTCCTCTTCTTCCTCTTCTTCCCCCTGGTTGTGTTTGTGGCCGCCGGCGCGCGGCTGCAGTCCGAGCCTCCTCCCCTGCGAGGCGCCACGGAGGCCGTCACACGCCAACGCAGCATCGGTTCTGGAAGAGATGCTCGACCACCGAGGAGTCGGCCAGCGTCGAGATGTCGCCCAGGTCCCGTTCGTCACAGGCGATTTTGCGGAGCACCCGTCGCATGATCTTGCCTGCGGAGAGCGGAGAGCATTGGTGACATTGGCTGTGCAATTAATCAAAATTTAAAATCGCGATCATGATTTCAGCTCCCAAAGATCACAAAAACAGAATAATCGAGAAAAACAATCATTTAGCTCATTACGTTTTGCAAGTAAAGTCTTATTTTCTCGTGTTTTCTGAATGAAAAAAATAAAGTTTCAATAGGAAAAGTATAAAGGCAAAGTTCACAGTTGTATGTGTTGTTTTTTTTACTGTTGATTAATTTAACTTTTTCCACTGTTTAAGTACAATAATTGCAACATCTTTCCAGAATTCAACGAGTAATCGTGTTAAATTATCGTGATTTCAATATTGAAATAATCGTTATTATATTTTTTCCCATAATCGAGCAGCTCTAGTTTGTTGACATAGTAAGACTAACGCTTTGGCTGCATTGAACGTGCAACGTAAGAGCAGACTGATGTATGTACAGTATGACACGCCAATTCGTATGCCGTTTTCCCCGACAAAAAACCCCCGCTAAAAACCTTCGGGGAAATTGGCAAATGGTATGTATGTTTACGCCAAGTCATGATGTCACGTTGAAAAAATTCGGAAAAAGCATAGAAAATAACGGCAGAACATTTTTTAGAAAAAAAAAAACATTTAAAAAAACCAGAAACAACGTTAAATGTAAAAAAAATAATTAATTAATATTAATAGTAAGAAAGGACGTAAGTCTGCGGAGGGATGTTGGTTGGTTGGGGGCGGTGGATGAGTCAAACACAGGACTTTCACCCAGGAGAGCCGGGATCGCAATGTTTCTTTCCTAAACCCAACCGTTTATTGTTTTCATATAAGCGTGTGACGTTGGTCACCGTCGTGTTTTTTGTCCATTTTTGTGTTACTAAAGCCTTTCCTAATGTTCTTTTCCTAAACCCAACATTTTTATTTATTTTTTTACACGCGTGTGACATTTTTCTCGCGATAGTACGGTACGTTCTCGCGTTAGTACGGTACGTTCTGGCGATAGTACGGTACGTTCTGGCGATAGTACGGTATGTTCTCGCTATAGTACGGTATGTTCTCGCTATAGTACGATACGTTCTCGCTATAGTACGGTATGTTCTGGCGATAGTACGGTAAGTACGGTATGTATGGTACGTTCTGGCAATAGTACGGTACGTTCTCGCTATAGTACGGTACGTTCTGGCGATAGTGCGGTACGTTCTGGTGATAGTGCGGTATGTTCTCGCTATAGTACAGTAAGTACGGTACGTTCTGGCGATAGTACAGTACATTCTCGCGATAGTACGGTACGTTCTCGCGATAGTACGGTACGTTCTCGCTATAGTACGGTATGTTCTCGCGATAGTACGGTACGTTCTCGCGATAGTACGGTAAGTACGGTAAGTACGGTATGTACGGTACGTTCTGGCGATAGTACGGTATGTTCTGGCGATAGTACGGTACGTCTCGCGATAGTAGCAGGGTAGTACGGTAAGCCTGACGGGATAGTACGGTACGTTCTCGCGATAGTACGGTAAGTTCTCGCGATAAAGGGCACGCTCTGACGGCAGTCACGGTAAGTACGGTATGTACGGTACGTTCTGGCGATAGTACGGTATGTTCTCGCTATAGTACGGTACGTTCTGGCGATAGTACGGTACGTTCTCGCTATAGTACGGTACGTTCTGGCAATAGTGCGGTACGTTCTGGCGATAGTACGGTATGTTCTCGCTATAGTACAGTAAGTACGGTACGTTCTGGCGATAGTACGGTACGTTCTCGCTATAGTACGGTATGTTCTCGCGATAGTACGGTACGTTCTGGCGATAGTACGGTATGTTCTCGCTATAGTACAGTAAGTACGGTACGTTCTCGCGATAGTACGGTATGTTCTCGCTATAGTACGGTATGTTCTCGCTATAGTACGGTATGTTCTCGCGATAGTACGGTACGTTCTCGCTATAGTACGGTATGTTCTGGCGATAGTACGGTACGTTCTGGCGATAGTACGGTAAGTACGGTAAGTACGGTATGTACGGTACGTTCTGGCGATAGTACGGTATGTTCTTGCTATAGTACGGTACGTTCTGGCGATAGTACGGTATGTTCTCGCTATAGTAAGGTATGTTCTCGCTATAGTACGGTACGTTCTGGCGATAGTACGGTATGTTCTCGCTATAGTACGGTACGTTCTGGCGATAGTACGGTATGTTCTGGCGATAGTACGGTACGTTCTCGTGATAGTACGGTACGATCTCGCGATAGTACGGTATGTTCTCGCTAAAGTACGGTACGTTCTCGCTATAGTACGGTATGTTCTCGCGATAGTACGGTATGTTCTCGCGATAGTTCGGTACGTTCTGGCGATAGTACGGTATGTTCTCGCGATAGTACGGTATGTTCTCGCGATAGTACGGTACGTTCTCGCTATAGTACGGTACGTTCTCGCGATAGTACGGTATGTTCTCGCGATAGTACGGTACGTTCTCGCTATAGTACGGTATGTTCTCGCTATAGTACGGTATGTTCTCGCGATAGTACGGTACGTTCTGGCGATAGTACGGTATGTTCTCACGATAGTACGGTATGTTCTCGCGATAGTTCGGTACGTTCTCGCTATAGTACGGTATGTTCTTGCGATAGTACGGTATGTTCTCGCTATAGTACGGTACGTTCTGGCGATAGTACGGTACGTTATCGCGATAGTGCGGTACGTTCTGGTGATAGTACGGTACGTTCTCGTGATAATACGGTACGTTCTGGCGATAGTACGGTATGTTCTCGCTATAGTACGGTACGTTCTGGCGATAGTACGGTATGTTCTCGCTATAGTACGGTACGTTCTGGCGATAGTACGGTACGTTCTCGCGATAAGAAGCCATGTGGTGTGGTGTGTACGTTTACATCCACTGTATACAGCGTAGACATACACGTGGATAGCCCAAAATGCGTACAGATAACACGCCATTTGGCATTTTAGGAAAATGGTGTGTATTTTTTCGCAAAGTCATGATGCCATGTTGGTAAGAGGACTTGTTCGTGGAGGGGCTGTATCTTTTAACTGGCTCCACCTGCTTCACACACACGGCATAGGACTGGGAGACTCACAGGCGAGACAATGTAACCAAGATTTTCATGGCAGCATCAAAAAAGGAAGTATTCTGCTCTTGTATTGATTTAGGACCATTTAAAGACGAGTGGAGAACACTTCTCTTTGTTTATTATCATTAAAGGTATTTTGTAGGATTGTCTTTTTCCGGGTGGATCATCAAAATAATTGGTCCTCCTAGTTGTCAATCAGTCTGGTGATATGTATACGTAAGGCCGTCGTACGTGCTCGTCCCTAGGTAGTTTTCGCTTTCTGCGCATGAGCACTTTCAGGTGTATATGTGTGGGGAGCTACGGTTTCAGCCGTTCATGGAAGCTCGCCGTTCTCAAGACAAGAGTGTTTTTGGGAGAATATTTCACACGCTGGCGTGCGCTAAAAGCACAGGTTGGGCTTCCCACTGATGCCTCAGTCGTGACGTTTCTACTCCACAGGTAAAGTTTGGCTATTTGGAGAAATCCTTTTAAAATCACTGCTACTAAAAGTTGATGTAGCTAAGCTATGATTAGCGATGCTAGCCCTGGCACAAGTCACGCACCGCGCACACACGGTAAACATCTCAATTTGTGAAAAAGTGCAAATCTTCTTTTGGAAAGTAGGCTTGTATGAGCCATGCCAACAGCAACTTGTAAACAGTGCACTCTCGTGCACACGTTTAATAGGCGTTCCCTCTCGGGAGCAGGCAGAGTGTTGCGCATGTGCATTTTTTCAAAAAGTACAGAGGGCGGTTCTTTTCTAAAATTCGGGAAAATCCTCCACAATACCTTTAAATGTAAAGTTAGGTGTGGAATCGGACCGGATTAGAAAGCAAAATTTTGGTTCCTCTTAATGTGTCGACTGAAATATTTCCCCTCAATATAAAAATATTAACGAATTCAAATTTATTACCATATAAGATACATAAATAAAAAAATAGTATAACAATAGTTTAGTATAAACAATTAATACGAGATCAAATACAAGAATAAAATTCACCCTGTTTATAAAAGAGCCTTTCTTTGATGTCATTTTTCCGTTTTTCAAGACTCAGTTTAGGAATCGGAATAGTTTTAAAAGTACCGGTTTGGCATCTATTGGTAGTTTAATTTAAAAGAAATATGGACACTGTATGATCCAATTCTGTGTAAAAGCCTCACGTAAAAAATATAAATAGAAGACGTGCGTACGCTCCACTTACGCGGCTCTTGTGACCGGTGTCGCCAGTTTTATTGATTATAGAGGGAGCGCAGGAAAAAGCTGAATCAGCTTAATCGTCCGATATCAAGTAATTTGAAAGAACTGTATGGAGTCATTGGGGTGCAATAAAAAGGAATAAATATGTAAAAAGAATAAGAAAAATAAATGTGGAAATATAAAGAGAAATAAAAAATAAATGAGTGAATAAAAAATGGGGATAATATTAAGAAGAAGAAAAAAAAAAAGAATAGAGATTAATTATAAGCATTATAATTTATTTGATCAGTTGTAACTTTACCAGATCTGGTCTTGGGGAGTCCTGGAGCATTCTGGATGAAGTCTGGTGTAGCGATAGCACCGATCTTCTCCCGCACTGTGAACACCACAAAACAACAAAATCAACCCACAATCTGACTTCTGTGAGAAGACGATTCTGCTCTTAATTTCAAAATCTAAAGCAGGATCAGCAGTTCCTGCAGTATTTGTTTTTTTTTTCTCTCACCAGCCTCGCCCACTTGCGCGCGTCCTAAGAAAACAACAGACCAGCTGGTAGCATGCAGCTAAAAACACAGGGTAACGTTAGCTTACCGGCTGGTGGCATGCAGCTAAAGACACACAGGGTAGTGTTAGCTTAGCGGAAGCCTGGAAGAACTGCTTCCCTGAAGTCACTGCGTGGCAACATTTAGCCTTCCCCGTGAGAGAGTTATGGAATCAGTCACTGAAAACCAGGTATTACTATAGAAATAAAAATGCCTCAAAAGAATTGGTCGTCGCCGCATAACGCTCACTTTTTCTTGCCCAAACTTAACAGCAATGCCCACCAAAATGACCGGCACTGCTCTGTGGCCGGCTCACAGTCACCTATTTTGGGTAACTGAACCGTCAACTTCTGTTGATGTGCTGGGCGATATGGAGAAAAGTTGTAGTTATCTCGCGATAATCTTGTCCTAATACCTCGATGTCGATATTGTGCCGATATTCTAGGGTTGACAATTGGTGCTTTAACAAAATATCTTCACAATGAGAATTAAGATAGGAAATCTCCAGTAATGTGGACGTAATGTCTGGGGAAAAAAGAATAATAGAACAGCTAGAGCAGTCTGGTAACACAGAAAATTGCATCACTTTACTGTAATGCAGCCTTTAAAACCAGGAAAAGACAATTATGCCATTTACGATATTACTATTTCCAAAATCCAAGACGATATCTAGTCTCATATCACGATGTCGATATAATATCGATATATTGCCCAGCCCGGAGCTCTTCTTCGACATTTTTTTACCGCTAAATTACTACGAACTAAAGCCCGACCGATGAAGGATTTTTAAAGCGGATATCGATACAAACATTTGGTGATATAAAAATCCAGAAACGTGTAACACAAAGTTCCCTAACATTAGTTATTTGTAGTTATTTAGGAGTCCTCACTAAAATAATATGATAACGCAGTTTAAAAATAAACTTGTTTGTTTTATTGTCACAACAGAACATCAAAATATATTAAAGTTCTGATGAATAAAATTATAAAACTTAAGATATGAAACTTAAAGTCCTTTCAACAAAAACCCAATAACAACAACAAATAAATCAGAGAGCTGCCAACAGGGCCGTTGTAGAGCGCCCTCTGGTGGATAGACTATTCAACGCCAACACTCAGAGTTTCCCTGGAAACAGATATGATGAAGTCGCCGTCAGCGGTACTTTTTATTGAATTTGGGGGAATTTATTCCATTTTATAGCATATGGAGAAATTCTTTTTTTTTTAAAAAAGAATGTCGAAAAAAACAACAAAAACATTGACAGAATCGCAGCAAATTTTTTTTTTAAAACATCGGGAAAAGTGACAAAAAATTTGGAAAAAAGTGACACAAACAAAAAATAAATAAATAAAAAAAATTTAATTTAAAATTTTGACCCAGAAAAACAAAAAGGTTGCATGCCGAAGGGAAGACAACACGAGGGTTAATTATTTTACATTATATTATTATTATAATTAAAGGTTAATTGTATAAATCGTCTTTACCTTTAATGTATTGGCGTTTCAGTGGAGACAAAAACACAATTATAAAACACATTCTAATGCACATTTCCCTAACAAAACCGTCTCTACCAACCTTGTTTCTTGAGCTCTGCCTCCAGCGTGCGGCTGTACGTCACTCCATCGGTGAGCGTTACGAAGCAGTAGAGGCTTTCTCCTTTGACAGGATGAGGTCTGCCCACCACGGCGGCCTCGGCGACCGCCTCGTGCTCCGCCAGAGCCGACTCCACCTCCGCTGTGCTCAGTAAGTGGCCTGGAAGGGACGAGAGAGCCACAACCAGATTGTGAAATGGTCCAGTAGGTTGACTGGGGAACCATCCGCTGCATTATGAGGTCCAGCATCTGCCGTCCCCTAAATGATCTCTTAGTATCTCCATTGTTTACATGCAGCTGTTCTAACCACTCCAATATTAACTTTGGTCTTGTTGCGTTGTGTTGTCGTTTTAATTCTCTTTTTCGCTTCCGTGGCGAGTAATCTTCCCCTGGCATTCGTCACGGTGCCACTAGGTGTAAGAGGGCGAAAGGCTAAGGTATGTCCCTCTTTGACTAATGTATTATAAAGATGGAGGTATGTCCCTCTTTGGTTAATGTATTATAAAGATGGAGGTATGTCCCTCTTTGGTTAATGTATTATAAAGATGGAGGTATGTCCCTCTTTGGTTAATGTATTATAAAGATGGAGGTATGTCCCTCTTTGACTAATGTATTATAAAGATGGAGGTATGTCCCTCTTTGACTAATGTATTATAAAGATGGAGGTATGTCCCTCTTTGACTAATGTATTATAAAGATGGAGGTATGTCCCTCTTTGGTTAATGTATTATAAAGATGGAGGTATGTCCCTCTTTGGTTAATGTATTATAAAGATGGAGGTATGTCCCTCTTTGGTTAATGTATTATAAAGATGGAGGTATGTCCCTCTTTGGTTAATGTATTATAAAGATGGAGGTATGTCCCTCTTTGGTTAATGTATTATAAAGATGGAGGTATGTCCCTCTTTGGTTAATGTATTATAAAGATGGAGGTATGTCCCTCTTTGGTTAATGTATTATAAAGATGGAGGTATGTCCCTCTTTGGTTAATGTATTATAAAGATGGAGGTATGTCCCTCTTTGGTTAATGTATTATAAAGATGGAGGTATGTCCCTCTTTGACTAATGTATTATAAAGATGGAGGTATGTCCCTCTTTGACTAATGTATTATAAAGATGGAGGTATGTCCCTCTTTGGTTAATGTATTATAAAGATGGAGGCGCTACATGGCTGCAGTCAGTCGAGCGACTCGCCCGTAAGTATTCTGAATGATTCTACGCTTACGAGAATACTTTGATAAGTTGGTGGAAGTAATTACACATGAATGAGCACATCTTTGTGAAAGAACAAAGGGGTTTTTGCTAAGAATCAACTAAAAAAAATTACACAATGGAGGTTTAAATAAAGAAATCTAAAATCTATCGACCTTCCACTCCAGCAGTTAAACTCTTATCTGGCGTTGTCTTTATAAAAAAATAGACAGATTACCAACAGACACACCAAAGCAAAGCTTTATCCTAATTTAGGTGATCAAAATCAGATAGGCTCGGCGGTCGGTCTTACCGGAGACGTTGAGCATGTCGTCTATCCTCCCCGTTATCCAATAGTAGCCATCCTTGTCTCTACGGCAACCTAAACATAAAAGAAGTAAAGTTCAGACAAGTGATTGTAGTTTCACTGGGAGGTGATGGGAGTTCTTTCAAACTTAAAATAAAGAATAGACCATAAATTGTGTGTACAAACATTCAAAGAAAGTAAACAATAATATTCGATATTATGAGATAATTTGATGATATATGAATTAACGTGACACATGTACAAGAAGCAGTCTAAAGATGTTGGAAACCGATAAAGATTTAAAGGTCCCATGTGTGGGGATTTCTCACATCTAGCGGTGAAATCAAATAAGATAAGATAATACTTTATTGTCTGTAACACAGGGTTCCAGAAAATTGTCTTTGACAAGGCTCCAGTTACAAAGAGACATTCATACATACATATAAAAACAAGACATGGGGTGAATTGAGGTATCAGCTGACTGTAGTGTTCATTTTGTGCTATTCAATATGGCTATTCCAGATGGGATATCGCAATCAACTCTCTCGCACCACGCAGTTCGAAGTAGGTATTACAGCTACGGTAGCCTTCACGCTTAGCAGCAGCTGTGAGTTTATCATGTGACAGAGAAAAGGTGAAAGGTGGAGCAGTATGTCCTGTATGTCCCTTACACACACACACACACACACACACACACACGGAGCAGTATGTCCTGTATGTCCCTTACCGACTAACGTATTTCAAGATGGAGCATGAATATGGAGCGTCTACCCCAGTTCATGCAAACACAAATGTAAAATTTCAAGCCAATAGGAATACCTGGAATTGATGGTGTTGGTAAATATTCATGAAAAAGGACAAAGTTGGTGAACGGGCAACACACATTTTGATAATGAACAACTAAACACGTTACACACTGGTAGGGCTGTGCTCGATTGAAGAAATTCTTAGTCGACTAACACTCGTTCAACTGTATCGACTAATCAATTAGTTGATTTAATCGACAGATCTGTAAATCTGAGTTTCTCTGCAAAGAGTCATGCAAAAAGCACCACTTTAATTCTTGTGTTTACCAGAGATGTGCTCGTACGTTTCTCGGAAATAAGTCATTCAGCATGAAAAAAAGCATCAAACATGACTAATGGACTAAAGAGATCTAAGTTGACTAAGACCCAAAATGACCGATAGGGAGCAGCCCTACACACTGGACCTTTAAAGTAATAAATACAACAAATAGAAGTTGAAGGAAACAAAGAACATAACAAAAGGAGATTGGGGTCTCTCTCACCGTCTCCCGTGACGTAGTAGCCAGGGAACTTCTGGAAGTAGGTGGTTTCAAACCTCTGCTGGTTTCCGTACACGGTCCTCATCACGCCGGGCCACGGCTGTTTGAACACCTGTCGGAACGCACAAGATGCAGAAAGAGATCAAAATGCAAGAAGGTTCTGGGTTCGAACCCGGGTCGTCCCAGACCTTTCTGTGTGGAGTTTGCATATTCTCCCCGTGTCTGCGTGGGTTTGCTCCCGTTTCTTCCCACCATAAAGACATGCATGCAACTAGGACTTGTAATGGCAAAATTACATTTAAGCACAATTCCTTATATTTTTAGGTTTTATTTGTACTTTAATTCTCTCACAAATGCTGAAAGAGTTTATCTCATTTCCCACATGCAGATTTATATTCTAACTTTGTGAGACATGCAGTCTGGAACATTGTGTGAGCACTGTTAGCCTGAACAGATAAAGGGACAAGGTCACCCTAAAACTATCTCATGTTTTCCCATGCCAGTTAAGATGTAACTGGGGGGTGAAAGTCGTACAGGGAGGAGGAGGCAAAATGACTCCAAGATGTCTCTTGTATTCCTCTGATTGTCTGCATGTGTATCAGATTGCCTGTCAAAATTGTAGCGTCATAATAATCCAAGTGCGTATGTGCTGTCACTCTGAAGATGCATATAAGCCTGGTGTTCCTGTTCACTCATTTGAGAAACTGACTCCACACTGGGCTGCGGCCTTTTGTGAAATCATGTTGATCCTATTTGCAAATATATCTTTTTTAATAAAATACAAAAACCCAACTTGGTTTTAGTCTCAGTCTGTCTTATTTGTTTCAATTTACTAAACTCTCAAACTCTTTCCCCTGCTGCAGAGGAAACTTCCACGACAGACAACAGTTGAAAATTAGCCGACTGGCTAACACTGGCGCATTTACAGAAATGTTGATTAATGTGCATCGTCCTAATCAAATAAAATACAGTACAGGCCAAAAGTTTGAGTAATCAGAGTAATAATGATCTTTACATATACAGAACATTTTATTTGGTAGAGCCAAAGAAAGAACGGCCTATTACAACACCACGGAATTAAAAAAAACTTTACGGTTCTTTCATTTGTTTTGAATTCAACAAGCAGTTTCTTGTATTTAAGCAAAATACTGAAAGCAGCAGAACTGAGTACCGTTTAATATCTCTTTAATCATCGCAAGTAATACCGTTATCGCGATATTCAACAACGTTATCGCATATTTTCCTTGTATTGTGCAGCCGTTCTAGGCAGCGCGTCAGCCAAGTCACTCTGGGTTAAACCAGCTCAGTAGCTAACAGTATCAGACTGGGCTCCTTTAACAATACATACTGAGTCATAAAGAGGGAAACACAGAAATAACAGTTTGGATCACTTTTCCTTTCTAAAAGATGATTATGATCCTAACCAGGTATCCTTCACTCGCTCCCACCAGCTCCTCCCCCGACTCATTCAAGACGGCCGGCACCACCCCGAAGAACGGGAACGTCTGCAGGACAGAGCAAAGAAAGATCACAAATGTGTCTCTTTATGAATTTTGTTCAATGAAAATTGTGTATTGTATAAACTGCCTCATGTATGACTTGTGCTGTATAAATATATGCCTCGTCTTAAAATTTTAAAGAACTACGGATAAAAAAAACCCACTAAATAAACATGGAGTTTTATTTCTACATCATTTACTCACAGCTGATCCCGGTTTCATGGGTGTGGCTGCAGGTAGAGGAGTCAACACATGTCCACCCTGAACACACAGAAAACATCCAGTTAGAAAGGTTTTTTTATCCACCATGGTGTGAGTAAACCTGCAGTTAAACATAGCTAATGGAGGTTTAATGTTATGCATTTTATTTTGCCAAAACAAGTTGTAAAGATTGAAGGGAATGCTGTCCTTTCTGTAAATCTGTAACATTTATAGATATGAACTTTAAGGACTAATTTCTGGGGGATTTTTTTTCTACATGGACCCTTTTGTCCCATGCATTGGTGTCTAAGTGACTAATGTGAACAAAAATCTTTGAAATTGGTCCAGTGGGCGCCTGGGTAGCTCGCCTTGTGGGGTGAGAGCCCATTTATAGAGGTATGCTACTTGACGCAGCGGCCGCTGGTTCAGCTCCAACCTGCGGCCCTTTGCTGCATGTCGTTCCCCCCTCTCTCTCCCCTTTCATGTCTTCAGCTGTCCTATGAAAAATATAAAAGGCCTAAAATGCCCAAAAACATTATCTTACAAAAGAAAGAAATTGGTCCAGTATAACCCCATAGGACAAATGTGCATTGTAAATTTTTTGCCGCTGACAGACTCAGAATATTCTTCTAAGTATCTGACAACACTATGTAAATGATCCCTTCAGAGATAGACCTTATTGTTAAAGAGTAAGATCCTTTAAGTTTAACATGAAACAGCCCCAAAATCACCATCACCAGACTCCATGTAAATAATCAGGACTTTTAGCGTGTATATAGCCAGCATATCTCCACCAGACTCCATGTAAATAATCAGGACTTTTAGCGTGTATAGAGCCAGCATATCGCCACAAGACTCCATGTAAATAATCAGGACTTTTAGCGTGTATAGAGCCAGCATATCTCCACCAGACTCAATGTAAATAATCAGGACTTTTAGCATGTATAGAGCCAGCATATCTCCACCAGACTCCATGTAAATAATCAGGACTTTTAGCGTGTATAGAGCCAGCATATCTCCACCAGACTCCAAGTAAATAATCAGGACTTTTAGCGTGTATAGAGCCAGCATATCTCCACCAGACTCCATGTAAATAATCAGGACTTTTAGCGTGTATAGAGCAAACATATCTCCACCAGACTCCATGTAAATAATCAGGACTTTTAGCGTGTATAGAGCCAGCATATTTCCACTAGACTCCATGTAAATAATCAGGACTTGTAGTGTGTATAGAGGCAGCATATGTCCACATGTAAATGGGTGAATTAAGGGTTTATTTCAACCAAACCAGAGTGGTGATTGTTGGAACAGTGGAAAGATGAACCGAGACGGCTTTTGACAGTTTTATTTAGTTTCTGTTGACTTTTAATGAAGTGTGTTTTAAGATGATAACATTACTGTTTATTTAAATGGAGTCTGGTGGAGACACACTAAAAGTCCTGATTATTTACATGGAGTCTGGTGTAGTTTGGTGATGGGGATTTCGGGGCTGTTTCATGTTAAACTAAAAGGATCTTACTCTTTAACTAAAAGCTCTATCTCTGTAGGGATCCTTTCCATTTTGTTGTCAGACACTTAGAATAATAATCAGGAGTCTGTCAGCGGCGAAACCAGAACTTTTTGTGGGTGGAAAAACTTTAACTTTAACTTATATTGTAGCTTGGTTAATACTGGAACGAATTTCCAAGACTGTTACTTTCAACAGTCACTTAGACACAAAAACAGAAAAATCGGGTCCAGGTTGAAGAGTTCCCTTTACTACAACTCAACTACAGGACACCCCTTAGAGCACATGTGTCAAACTCAAGGCCCGCGGGCCAAATCCGGCCCCTTGCAGATTTAGATCCGGCCCGTATATCAATTTGGGTTCACAATACATTTTGGCCTGCGTAGTTGTGCGCCAAACCAAAAACACAGGAAAGTGTTTATTTAAACTGCAATTAACTGACATTCAAAGCAGAATTTGGCAGATTTGCTGACTCTGAGACTCAGAAATTGCCCCCAGAATTTTCAGGCTGGGAAACAGGTTGTTGTTGTTGTTGTTAAAAAAATAGTTTTGCTTGATTTGATAAATTCTACGATGGCTAAGGAACTCTTTTGATGACTTTTGTAGGGCTTCATGTCAACAAAAAATGTGACAAAAAGCGTAAAAAAATGTCGTAAAAAGCAACAAATTTACAAAAAGATGACAAATGTCCGAGAAAGCCATAAAAACGTTGGAACGAAAACAACAAAAACTTAGGGAAAAAAGTTACCAAAATGTTTTAAAAAAAGTGACATGCAGTAACAAAATCACGTCAATAAACCCTACATGTCTGGCCTTCGGTGTGATTCTCTTTTTCCAGTGTGGCCCTCTGGGAAAATGAGTTTGACACCCATGCCTTAGAGCAGGGGTGTCAAACTCAATTTCCCAGAGGGCCACGCTGGGAAATAACAATCACATCAAGGGCCAGACATGTTTAGTTTATTGACGTGTTTATTTAATCGAAAAAGTCACATTTCTTTGACTGTATTATTGGACGTGTCATATAGTCTTCTCAATCACAGTTTTGTCCACATAAAGTCCTAAAGAAGTCAGGAAAAAGTTCCTTAGCCTTCATAGGAAAAGAAGCGCCCAAAAAATGTCGGAAAAAGTGACAAAAATGTCGGAAAAAGTACAAAAACGTTGGAAAAAGTACAAAAACGTTGGAAAAAAGTGACAAAAATGTCAGAAAAAGCACAAAAACGTTGGAAAAAGTGACAAAAACGTTGGAAAAAGTGACAAAAATGTCAGAAAAAGCACAAAAACGTTGGAAAAAGTGACAAAAATGTCGGAAAAAGTGACAAAAATGTCAGAATTTAGTTGGGCCAAAATGTATTGTGAAGCTAAATTGATATGCGGGCCGGATCATAATCTGCGAGGGGACAGATTTGGCCCGCGGGCCTTGCGTTTGACACATGTGCCTTAGAGGATTTTGGAAAACTCACAGTTTCTGTCTGCCAAAAGGTGTCGACAATCGGACATCTCTTCTCTCCCACCACACTGTAGTACCACTGCCAGGCCTCGGGGTTGATGGGCTCTCCCACTGTCCCCAAAACCTTCAGGGAATCTCGCTTATACCTGCAGAGAACAAGGGATTTGATAATTTTTGGTGTTTGGGGTGAGGATTGGGGTTGATCCACTCTTGAAGCAGCTGTTTTTTTTTTGTTTTTGTTTTGTTTTTTTTGATGTGCACAAATAAGTGACAGGTACCATAAGATTTTTTCTTCTTCCTGTTCCTTTTTTTTCATTCATGCATGTTATGTTATGAATGAATGAATGAATAAATTCATTTTTTGTTGTTGTTGTTGTTGTTATTTACCACAGAAACCAATACAAATGCCTCCCTTGCATAAAAAAAACAAACAAACATGCAACAGTAATGACTAGCTTCGCTGTCTAGAAGTGGGCTCGTGATGGTGAGAGACGACTCACTTCTGCACCGGCTCTCTGCCGTACTTCATCAGCAGTCTGATGGCGGTCGGAGCGGTGTAGAACTTGGTCACGTGATATTTGTCCACAATCTCCCACATACGGCTCACATCAGGGTAGGTAGGCAGGCCCTCAAACTGAGAGAGAGAGAGACACGCACAGACAGACAGACAGACAGACAGACAGACAGACACACACACACACACACACACAGACACACACAGACAGACACAGACAGACACACAGACAGAGACACAGAGACAGACAGACAGACACACACACACACAGACACACACACACACAGAGACACACATACACAGAGACACACACACACACAGACACACACAGACAGACAGAGACAGACACACACACAGAGACAGAGACACACACACAGACAGACAGAGACAGACACACACACACACACACACAGACACACACAGACAGACAGAGACACACAGACACACAGACACACACACACACACACACAGAGACACACACACACACACACACACACACACACACACACACAGACACACACAGAGACAGACAGACACACACAGACAGACAGAAACACACAGACAGACACACACAGACAGACAGAGACAGACACACACACAGAGACAGAGACACACACAGACACAGACAGACGCACACACACACACACACACACACACACACACACACACACACACACACACACACACACACACACACACACACAGACAGACACACACACACACACAGACACAGACAGACACACAGACAGAGACACAGACACACACACACAGACACACACACACACACACACACACAGACACACACAGACACACACACACACACAGACACAGACACACACACACACAGACACACACACACAGTGGTGAGTGAGGGACAGACCCAGAGCTGTAGCCGAGCTAAAACAACTTTTAATTAATCAACTTTATCGTTTTATGAGGCTAAATATAACGCCGATACAGATCACCTGCATCTGCCAGAAAACCGCCCCGATAATCGGACCATCACACCTAACGAGCCGGCACTCACCAGGACGCTGGTGGCCCCGTTGGCCAGCGGGCCGTAGGTGATGTAGGAGTGTCCGGTGATCCAACCGATGTCTGCCGTGCACCAGTACACGTCGTCGGGCTGGTAGTCAAACACCAGTTTGAAGGTGACGGCAGTGTAGAGCATGTAGCCGCTGAGAGTGTGGAGGACGCCCTGCAGACCCGAGGGGAGAGGACAGCTTACTTTAGTTTAGCTTACTTCACAGGGTGGTGGTGGTGGTGGTGCAGTGGATATAACATACAGTACAGGCCAAAAGTTTGGACACACCTTCTCATTCAATGCGTTTCCTTTTTATTTTCAGAACTATTTACATTGTAGATTCTCACTGAAGGCATCAAAACTATGAATGAACATTCATGTGGAATTATGTACTTAAAAAAAGTGTGAAATAACTGAAAACATGTCTTATATTTTAGATTCTTCAAAGTAGCCACCCTTTGCTTTTTTTATTAATAAGGGAAATAATTCCACTAATGAACCCTGACAAAGCACACCTGTGAAGGTAAAACCATTTCAGGTGACTACCTCATGAAGCTCATTGAGAGAACACCAAGGGTTTGCAGAGTTATCAAAAACACTTTTTTGTTAAGTACATAATTCCATATGTGTTCATTCATCGTTTTGATGCCTTCAGTGAGAATCTACAATGTAAATAGTCATGAAAATAAAGAAACACATTGAATGAGAAGGTGTGTCCAAACTTTTGGCCTGTATTGTATGCCATTGGTGTGGGAGACCCGGGTTTGATTCCCACTGCCATACATCAACCAATGTGTCCCTGAGCAAGACACTTAACCCCTAGTTGCTCCAGAGATGTGTGACCTCTGACATGTATAGCAATTCTAAGTCACTTTGGATGAAAGCGTCAGCTAAATGACATGTAATGTAATTTCGATCACATAGATACACAACATAACATACAGTACAGGCCAAAAGTTTGGACACACCTTCTCATTCAATGTGTTTCTTTATTTTCATGACTATTTACATTGTAGATTCTCACTGAAGGCATCAAAACGATGAATGAACACATATGGAATTATGTACTTAACAAAAAAGTGTGAAATAACTGAAAACATGTCTTATATTTTAGATTCTTCAAAGTAGCCACCCTTTGCTTTTTTGATAACTCTGCAAACCCTTGGTGTTCTCTCAATGAGCTTCATGAGGTAGTCACCTGAAATGGTTTTACCTTCACAGGTGTGCCTTGTCAGGGTTCATTAGTGGAATTATTTCCCTTATTAATAAAAAAAGCAAAGGGTGGCTACTTTGAAGAATCTAAAATATAAGACATGTTTTCAGTTATTTCACACTTTTTTGTTAAGTACATAATTCCATATGTGTTCATTCATAGTTTTGATGCCTTCAGTGAGAATCTACAATGTAAATAGTCATGAAAATAAAAAGGAAACGCATTGAATGAGAAGGTGTGTCCAAACTTTTGGCCTGTACTGTACACAATAAAACTAAAACTAATTCATACCGTGTCATCTTAACTCGTTGTAATCAATACTGACCTTAAGGGTTATTACACCTAGCCTTTTTACATTCTTATTAATTTATATTTTGTTCTTAGGCCCCTCAGAATCTTATTAAATGTATTATTATTAATTTCTGTATGTTATACATTACATATTACATATTAACACACATGCATGCA
Organism: Perca schrenkii; assembly: GCA_025617405.1. NCBI lineage: Eukaryota > Metazoa > Chordata > Actinopteri > Perciformes > Percidae > Perca > Perca schrenkii. The sequence goes on from CM046793.1 coordinate 3,993,979, forward strand.
GAAGATATAAAACCAAACACATTCCCATTCATATACACATTGTCATACACGCCTCACTTTTATATTTATTAAGGTCCGTTTGATCGTAACGAAAGATCATCTTTACAAGTCACCGATGGGAATTCACGTTGGAGGTCAAAAATACTCGTGATGCTCCAACATGAAATTAAAACCACTAGGATTATAAATGTAAGTCGCATTTAGAAACAGTTTCTGACTTTTCTTCTTCAAAATTGAATTACTTTTTTACCTTTTACATTTTCATCTTTATTTGTTTACGTGTGTGTGTGTGTGTGTGTGTGTGTGTGTGTGTTTTCTACCTTTGGTTTGCCAGTTGAGCCGCTGGTGTAGAGGATGAAGAGAGGATCTTCAGACTCGCACCACTCTGGTTCACACTCGTCTGACGCTCCACGGACCAGAGTGTGCCAACACAAGTCCACCTCGGGGTTCCACGGGACCTGAAAACACACACACACACACACACACACACACACACAAAGAGACAGACACACACACACACACACACACACACACACACACACACACACACACACACACACACACACACACACAGACAGACAGACAGACAGACAGACAGACACACACACACACAAAGAGACACACACACACACAGACAGAGACACACAGACACACACACACACAGACAGAGACACACACACACACACACACACACACACAGACACATAGAGACACACACACACACAGACAGAGACACACACACAGAGACACACACACACACAGACAGAGACACACACACACACACACACACACACACACACACACAGACAGACACACACACACACACACACACAAAGAGACACACACACACACAGACAGACAGAGACACATAGACACACACACAGACAGAGACACACGCACACACACACACACAGACACATAGAGAGAGACACACACACACACAGACAGAGACACATAGACACACACACACACACACAGAGACACACAGAGACACACACACAGAGACACACACACAGACAGAGACAGACAGACACACACACACACACACGAGATACGCATGCGCACACAAACACGCAGACACAAACAGACATAAATGAACACACACATCTCCAGAGTTATCAACAGCTGTCAATCAGTCGCTAAACATTAAAAACACAAACGTCTCTACAATCTAAAAACACCAAAGTGAAAGAAAGTTATTCAGTGAGGAGTGAGGAGGAAAGAGTGGAGATCTGAGTGAGAGTGAATGAAGACATAAAGAGTTGTCAGGAACGTTCCTGTGTGTCATTCAGAGCTGGGTCACCTTCCCTCAGATATTAAATAGGATTACAATATGAAGTGAGATGTTTAAATAGTTTAAGAAATAATGGGGGAGGGGGATTTCTGTTAGACACAAAGCCTGAAAATCCTACATAAAGATAAAAGGGGAGAGAGATAAAGAAAGTTTGACGGTTATAAAAGAAAAAAAACAGACAGAAACGTTTAGTAATTAAATAAATCACGACTCCGCAAAATCTTTCCAATAGACCTTTTTCACGGCAGACATGTTGACGTGTCATAGTAGGAAAAGCACAGGTGTATTCAAAACCATTACTGATGGCTGCATTCCACTTAGGAGAGGTCCTGGTATTAAACCATTACTGATGGCTACATTCTACTTAGTAGAGGTCCTGGTATTAAACCATTAATGATGGCTGCATTCCACTTAGGAGAGGTCCTGGTATTAAACCATTACTGATGGCTACATTCCACTTAGTAGAGGTCCTGGTATTAAACCATTAATGATGGCTGCATTCCACTTAGGAGAGGTCCTGGTATTAAACCATTACTGATGGCTGCATTCCACTTATTAGAGGCCCTGGTATTAAACCATTACTGATGGCTGCATTCTACTTAGTAGAGGTCCTGGTATTAAACCATTACTGATGGCTGCATTCCACTTAGGAGAGGTCCTGGTATTAAATCATTACTGATGGCTGCATTCCACTTAGTAGAGGTCCTGGTATTGTGCTTGCTGATTCACTGAAATATCTTACTGGGACACTTGATGGAATTGAGCCATCGTTAAGGTGATCAATCTCAGTTTTGCTTTTCCTACTATGACAAGTCAACATGTCTTCTGTGAAAAAGGTCCATTACTTGAAGTGCTCTGCATCAAACATTCAATCTCAGAAAATCAAGCGAGCTAAAACCAACCCAGATCTGATGTCTGCCCGACATCACACACACACAAATACATCTCCCACAATGCCGTGTTCTTGGTGAGCAGACATCATGTTAAAGATAACATCACGTTAGCTACAGACATCTTTCCTACATGTTCAGATATAAGAGCTGGGCAATATATCGATAATATATCGATATCATGATATGGTTTTAAAGGCTGCATTACAGTAACGTGATGTCATTTTCTGAACTTACCAGACTATTGTAACTGTTCTATTATTTGCCTTTACCCACTTAGTCATTATATCCACATTACTGATGATTATTTATCTAAAATCTCATTGTGTAAATATGTTGTGAAAGCACCAATAGTCAACAATACAATATCGTTGCGATATCGAGGTATTTGGTCAAAAATATTGTAATATTTGATATTCTCCATATCGATCAGCCCTAATTTTAACTGAGTACAAACCAGAGAAAAGAAGTGATTGTTAGTTGGAGTTACAGTCTTATCTTTAAGTCGTTACGAGCTGAAGCGTATGTGCACGAGGAGAGAAAAACGGAAAGATGAAGAGTACAGTAAGATTGAGATAATAAGAGAAAACACAGGTATGTATTTATATTTATATATACAACTAAATAACAGAGAAAGAATCAGGGGTCTGTTTGTATCTGCATCTGGACAAAATACAAAAAGGAGGAACTTACAAGTTTTTTACAAACTAAAACAGTGTTTTTAGACACAAATCTAATTCATTATATTAATAATTTAAGGGTAATACAAAAAAGAAAAGCCGGGCAGTTATTATGACCATTTCAGCAATTTTTGTTTCTTTTTCAACCAAATTGTCCCCAAAACGTACATGGTTGTTTCCATACAATGCTCTTCACGAGTAAAATAAACAATCAGTTCACTACTTTCATTGAATTTGGGTGTTTTATTAAATTTGATAGCATTTAAAAAATAAAAAATAAAAAAAAGTAAAATAATTTTGAAAAAATTGACAAACATGTCTAAAAATGCGACAAAAATGTTGGGAGAAAAACGAAACAGTGTAGAAATGAGGGACAAAAACGTCAGGAAAAGTGTCGAAAAAGACGACCAAAATGTAAGTAATTTTATATTTTGACCAAAAAAAATAAAAACGTATGAACGCATGAAATGGAGTGAGGGCTGAAATCAATATTAGGATATTAAAAAGAATTATTTTTTGATAGCGATGTGTATCATAACTTGGAAAATATCTGCAGAAATCACAGACTAATGTTTAATAGATGATTTTCAATGCAAGTTTAGAATCGTAAACTTAGGCACGGACGAGCAGTGCAAAGTGGGCCAGTGTGAGACCGCGTAAGTGTTTTAAATAAAAAGGGTTTTAGTAAAAACGCATGTTTAGGAAGTAGGAGGCGTACAACTGGCTGAACGAGATTTAAAGGACAATTCCGGCGCAAAAAGACCCTAGGGGTTAATAACAGATGTGTGTGCCCACTCTGTCGTTCTCTGGGACATGATTTCATGCTAATCGAATGTGTTTGTAGCTTGAAAGAAGCTAGCGCAGACCGCTGATTAGCTTACAACGCTAGTATTCGGGGCACAGGGAAAGTAAAAATAAATTGCTAATAAACAGAAGCATTGAGAACTTTGTAAGTTTGTAAGAAAGTTTATTAAAAAGATAGATCATAAAGACCGTAGCTCCCAAGACGGTGGCCACTTGAATACGAGAACGCAACTGACTTTATAATCTATCTTTTAAATAAACTGTCTGTACACTTACAAAGTTCTCATCATTAATGCTTCTGTATACATTTGAGGTGATATTTTGAGCCTTTTTAGTGGTATAAATAGCGATTTGTTGTTACTTTCCCTGTGCCCCGAAATCTAATCAGCGGTCCGCGCTAGCTTCTTTCAAGCTACAAACACATTCGATTACCACGAAAACATGTCCCAGAGGACGACAGAGTGGGTACACACATCTGTTATTAACCCTTAGGTTTGTTTTGCGCCGGTATTGTCCTTTAATTTGCATCCCATAGCCCTTAAATTGCCTCCTCGACTCCTCCATTTGCCTCCTTTCCTCGTGTCTCAGTCCCTTTCAAAAAAAGCAACCAAAATGTTGAAAAAAGTGACGACAACTTTGAAAAGGAAAAAAAACTTTGGAGGAAAAAAGCAACAAAAACGTGAAAATAACTTAAAAAAAACTTTTGTTTTTTTTAAATGCCACCTTGAGAAGCAATGAAGTAGTGACGCTGGGAGCAGGGACATCTATTAAGAGCGCCTTTTTTCTTAATTTAAATATGGATATTTGACGCCAGCGCATCGCCTGGTCTGGAACAGACCTTTATTAAGACACACAGGAAATCATCATACGGACATCAAAAAATACTTATCATATTCTAGCTGAATTAATACCCAAAACATGCTGCTGGCAGAAAAATGGGGCCTTTAGAAAGAGTTTAAACTTGCAGAAATCGAAATAACAAAAATCAATTCCTGGTGAGCAACAACAGCAGACCGCTGATTCTTCCTGAGGTGTAAGTGGAGGAGAGAAGGGTTACGTTAGTACGAAGACAGCAGCTCATTCTGGACTCTGCCCGAGTAACAAGGTCAGAAGTGTAAGGCTATGTTCACATGTGGCGTCTTTTTGACAAAGAAAAAGTTGACTGGAGCGCTTAGTAGTAAAAATTAATAAATAAATAAGCTGGTCTAAGTCTTTTGTTGATATAAGAATAGCTACTGCTACAGTATCATAGAGTGCTATGTGGAGCGGTGCTAACGTTAGATAAAACAAAGCGGTGGAGCGAGCTAGAGAAAGAACAGAGAGAGAGAGACAGAGACAGAGAGAGAGAGGTGCTAACGTTAGATAAACAAAGTGGTGGAGCAAGCTAGAGAAAGAACAGAGAGAGAGAGAGAGAGAGGTGCTAACATTAGATAAAACAAAGTGGTGGAGGGAGCTAGAGAGAGAACAGAGAGAGAGAGAGAGAGAGAGATGCTAATGCTAACGTTAGATCAAACAGTGAGTTCCCTGTAGCGGGAGCACCCGGTCATACCGTATCACTCGCTGTGCTCCGACTCCAATTTTTCTTGTTACGGAAACGACAGGTCTGGCTAACGTGAGATAAAACAAAGTGGTGGAGCAAGCTAGAGAAAGAACAGAGAGAGAGAGAGAGAGAGATGCTAATGTTAGATAAAACAAAGTGGTGGAGCGAGCTAGAGAAAGAAAAGAGACAGAGAGAGAGGTGCTAACCTTAGATAAAACAAATTAGTGGAGGGAGCTAGAGAGAGAACAGAGAGAGAGAGAGAGAGAGGGGTGCTAACATTAGATAAAACAAAGTGGTGGAGCAAGCTAGAGAGAGAACAGAGAGAGAAAGAGAGAGAGAGAGAACAGAGAGAGAAAGAGAGAGAGACAGAGAGAGAGAGGTGCTAACATTAGATAAAACAAAGTGGTGGAGCGAGCTAGAGAAAGAACAGAGAGAGAGAGGGAGAGAGAGATGCTAATGCTAACGTTAGATAAAACATAGTGAGTTCCCTGTAGCGGGAGCACTTGGTCATACCGTATCACTCACTGTGCTCAGACTCCAATTTTTCTTGTTACGGAAACGACAGGTCTGGCTACACCGCTTGTCATTGGTCGGCTGTCAAAAAAGCGCTTGACGTGGGGTGTTTTTTTTTTCAGAAAAGTTAAGTTTTTTTTAAACCCAGTTTACTCCGTAGGATTATAGCGTAAAACAGACGCTGGCAGCTTAAAAAAAAGACGCCAAGTGTGAACGTGGCCTCAAACCTCAACATCAGCGTGAGTTCACGACAGATACAAAGAGAGACAAACTGTTAGTACAAATTTAACACAACTCAGATTTTACTGCTTATTCCAGCGAGTTTAGACGGTCCAGAAAACACAAGGAGCTCTTTCCATCTTTTAAGATGAAATGCTGTCTCTGTAGACTTTTGTCTAAATGTTGATCTTAATTCTGATTCTCCTGCAAAATGTTTCATGAAATCTTACAAATTAGTCAATCTGAAATGTCATTTTTATTGCTGACAAATCATTAGAGTTACCCCAAAAAAAATTGAGTTTCAATGTGTCAGCAGATAATGCCGATATGTTTGTTTGTTTCTAAATTAAAGGGGGAAGCAAAGAGTTCTAATTATAATATTCATATAAATATATGTTTTTCATATTTTCATGTTCACATGTAACCTGAACCGTCAGAAATCACAGGAATAACAAACTGCTGTTGCTGGGTAAAAACAATAAATCAGCAATAATAGTTTTCTTAAATGATATCAGTTAAACATGTACAGAATTATAGATTTAACCCTTGTGTTGTCTTCCTGCCAACAATGTCCTCTCTCGGGTCAAAAATAGAACATTATTTCAAAATCACTGTCTTCCGATTATTTCTATTACTTTGACACTTTTTGTGACGTTTTTGTCCATTTTTTTGGACACTTTTATTTTTGTGTCTTTTTTGTCATGTTTTTTAATGTTTAATGTCCCTTTTTTTGACACTTTTTTCAATGTTTTTTGTGCCTTTTTTTGACACTTTTTTCAATGTTTTTGTCCCTTTTTTGTAAATGTATTGGTCCCTTTTTTAAAATGTATTTGTCCCTTTTTTGGAAATTGTTTTCCAATGTATTTGTCCCTTTTTGACATTTTTTTTCAATGTTTTTAGCCCCTTTTTGTCATGTTTTTGTCTGTTTTTTTTTCCACACATTTTGTCACTACCACCAACTTCTAACCACTATAGTTTTACACATTTTTTGGGGGAATTTATTATCAATAAAGCTTGTTTATATGAACTTATACCTACTTTTTGAGTTAAAAAAGCTGAAATTATGAATTATTTTGACTTAAATTAGAGGAACGTGGGACACCAAGATAGCTCACCTGGTTGAGCTTGTGCCCCCATGTACTAAGGCTCAGTCCTTGACGCAGCAGCCGCGGGTTTCGATTCCGACCCGAGGCCCTTTGCTACAGGTTATTTCCCCCCTCTCTCTGCTTCCACATCTGCAGCTGTCTTGTATAACAAAGGCCTAAAAACATAATCTTTAAAATTAGAGGAAGGTGTGTTGATGGATAGTCGGAGGCTGGTGTATGTCAAAGTCTTTTTCAAATGTTATAAAAGTGAATAAAGCGCATTACGTTCAATGAAAGTAGTAATCATTAATTGTACTTGCGAAGAGCGTTGAAGGGAACCATCCACGTTATTTTTGGGTAATTTGGTTAAATTTCTGATAAAGAGATTTTGAAAACGGGGTCAAATTTGACCCTACGGGCGCCCGGATAGCTCAGTTGGTAAAGCAGGCGCCCATATATAGAGGTTTACTCCTCGCCGCAGCAGACCGCATGTTTGACTCCGACCTGCGGCCCATTGCTGCATGTCATTCCCCCTCGCTCTCCCCCCTTTCATTTCTTCAGCTGTCCTGTTGAACAAAGGCCCAAAAATGCCCAAAAAATAATCTTAAAGCTCCCATATGCTCATTTTCAGGTTCATAATTGTATTTTAGAGGTTGTACCAGAATAGGTTTACATGGTTTAATTTTCAAAAAAAACATTTTTGTTGTACTGCACATTGCTGCAGCTCCTCTTTTCACCCTGTGTTCAGGTCTCTGTTTTAGCTACAGAGTGAGACATCTTTTCTTCTGTACTATTTTTGTTTGTAGTCGCACATGCGCAGTAGCTAGGTAAGGATCATGTCAGCTAGCTCCATAGACAGTAAAAGAAAGGCTTTTTCTCCAACTCCAGTCAGTTCCAAGGCAGGATTAGCTGGGAGACTTCTTCTAAAACCAGGGAGCACATGGAAGTAGTTCTTCTGGAGATTATGGTGAATTTGTGTGTGTTGTAGCCATGCTTTGCCATTGAGAACGAGGTAGCATGCTAGCGATAGCATGCTAATAGTTGCGGTTAGCCAGCTCGTTTCGGCTAGTGACGTAGAAAGCCGTGCAGATGTTGACCAGCTCACCAGGAGACTGAAGGCAGGACACATTCAGAAACTCATATCTCACTCAGAACACCATGGATGGATGTTTTCAAAGTTTGTGTGCGTGTGGAAGCACCAGAGACACAAAATAACAACCGAAATCCCAGAAAAAAGTGATTTTTTCATAATGTGGGCACTTGACCCGAGGATAACATGAGGGTTAAAGCACCACAAGTCATGAAAGACAACACAATAAATGCCCCTAAAATAATAAATGTTTATGTTTATTGTTTTTACCCGTGCAGCGGTGATGTGAAAAGTCTGCTTGTGGGGTGACATATTCTTTTTTAAAAAGCAAAAACAGAAAAGGTGTTATGGAGGTTTTAGTGGAGGGAGGAGGGAATGAAAATACCTGCGGGACAGGACGTGTTTTCTTTACTCTCCCTGTCTGTTTCTCCTGCTGGACAGGAGGAGGAGGAGAGGAGGAAGAGGAGGAGGAAGGTGGAAGAGAAGTTAACGAGGGAGAGTTGTTATTTAAAAAAAATAATTAAAATAACACAAAATTAAAAGAAAAACAGGGTCCACAAGGTCACCTCGAGTTGAGAAATTACGGGACGTTTTAGGAGCTTTTTCAAAGTAGTCACCCTTTGCTTTTTTTGATAACTCTGCAAACCCTTGGTGTTCTCTCAATGAGCTTCATGAGGTAGTCACCTGAAATGGTTTTACCTTCACAGGTGTGCTTTGTCAGGGTTCATTAGTGGAATTATTTCCCTTATTAATAAAAAAGCAAAGGGTGGCTACTTTGAAGAATCTAAAATATAAGACATGTTTTCAGTTATTTCACACTTTTTTGTTAAGTACATAATTCCATATGTGTTCATTTATAGTTTTGATGCCTTCAGTGAGAATCTACAATGTAAAAAGTCATGAAAATAAAAAGGAAACACATTGAATGAGAAGGTGTGTCCAAACTTTTGGCCTGTACTGTACCTTCAGTAACGTGTTACCAAACTTACAAAAAAAAAGCAACAACCACTTCAAAAAGAAGCGACAACAACTTTGAAAAGGAACAAAAACGCCGAAAAATTAATGCGTGATGAGATGCTCTGAAGCAGTGCCGCTGGAAGCAGGGAAATCTGTCTAGAGCGCCTTAATTTCCTTAATTCAAATATGGGTATTTTTGACGCCAGAGCATCGGTTATCGTTTTGACGTGTTGGCCTGGTCTGGAACGGCCCGGTTTGGGTTTCTAGTTGATGGTTTACCTGCAGGTCGGGGCAGGGCCGTTTGGCGGGAGGAGACTGAGAGCCCAGAGGAGCATCTCCTGCTTCTTTGGACAGGTGCTTCAGCATTATACACCTCTGGATGGAGAAACCCCTGCACAGACACACACACACACACACACACACACACACACACACACACACGTACGGTATTACAGCAAGCAAATAACCAGCAGGCTTCTATCGGGGTGTGTGTGTGTGTGTGTGTGTGTATCCAGGTCCTGTAGAGACATTCGTCTTAATGTTTAGCGACTGATTGACAACACTATTGATAACATGGGAAATGTGTGTATTCACTTATCTGTGTGTGTGAGTGTCTGTATGTGTGTGTGAGAGTTTGTGTGTGTGTGTGTGTCTCTATGTGTGTAAATGTAAATGGACTGTATTTATATAGCCCTTTTCTAGTCTTAACGACTACTCAAAGAGCTTTTACATCGTACAGGAACCATTCACACACATTCACACACCATGACCGAGGCTGCCATACAAGGTGCCACCTGCTCATCAGATAAATATTCACACACATTTACACTCCGATGTGCAGTGTGTGTGTGTGTGCGTGTGAGTGTGCCTGTGAGTGAGAGTGTGTGTGTGTGTGTGTGTCCAGGTCCCGTAGAGACATTTGTCTTAATGTTTAGCGACTGATTGACCACTATTGGTAACATGGGAAATTTGTGTCTTCACTTATCTGTGTATGAGTGTGTGAGTGTGAGTGAGAGTGTCTGTGTGTAGGTCCCGTAGACACATTTGTCTTAATGTTCAGCAACTGATAGATACTATTGATAACTTGGGACATTTTTCTGTCTGTCTGTCTGTGTGTGTTTGTGTCTTTGTGTGTGTGTCTGTGTGTGAGTGTGTGTGTGTGTGTGTAGGTCCTGTAGACACATTTGTCTTAATGTTCAGCAACTGATAGATACTATTGATAACTTGGGACATTTTTCTGTCTGTGTGTGTCTGTCTGTCTGTCTGTGTGTGTCTGTGTGTGTGTGTGTCTGTCTGTCTGTGTGTGTCTGTGTGTGTGTGTGTGTGTCTGTCTGTGTGTGTGTCTGTGTGTGTGTGTGTGTGTGTGTCTGTCTGTCTGTGTGGAGATATGAGCTAAAGTGGTAAAACGATCCAGAAATACCATCCAACACACCGTCAGCCTCAGTGGAGTTCCTCTCTCACTGTATCTTACTGTGTGTGTGTGTGTGTGTGTGTGTGTGTGTGTGTGTGTGTGTGTGTGTGTGTGTGTGTGTGTGTTGACAGCTTACTTGTCCCTGCATTTCTGCAGTGCTTCGTCAGCTAAGAGCTTCAGGTTGATCAGCTTATCTCCTCGATAGAAACCATCTGAAAGACGGATGAATGAGACGTAAAGTCACACACCCACACTCGAACACACCCATTTTCAACCCTTGGCCTTCATTTTAAACTCAACTATAATAAATATAAAACACCTGGCAAAGTGGCTCTACAGTAGGTGTGTCCAGGACCACATTTGCACACGCACACACAGTCTCTCTCACACACACACACACACTTGTTTCACTATCTTTGTGGGGACAGGTCATTGACATAATGCATTCCCTAGCCCCTAACCCTAACCTTAACCATCACAACTAAATGCCTAACCTTAACCCTTACCCTAACCTTAACCATCACAACTAAATGCCTAACCTTAACCCTTACCCTCACCTTAACCATCACAACTAAATGCCTAACCTTAACCCTTACCCTCACCTTAACCATCACAACTAAATGCCTAACCTTAACCCTTACCCTCACCTTAACCATCACAACTAAATGCCTAACCTTAACGCTTACCATAACCTTAACCATACCCTAATTCTAGCCCTAATCCTAAAACAAAGTCTTAACCCTCAAACAGCCCTTTAACCTTGTGGGGTCCAGCATTTTGGTCCCCACAAGGCTGTGCAGACCCCACAAGTATACCGTATTCTCCGTTTTGTTGGACCCCATGAATACAGTAAAACAGGTACACACACACACACACACACACGGTCTCTCTCTCTCACACACACACACACACACACTCTCTCACACACACACACACACACACACACACACACACACACACACACACAGTCTCTCTCACACACACACACACACAGTCTCTCTCTCACACACACACACAGTCTCTCACACACACACACACACACACACACACACACACACACACACACACACACACACACACACACACACACACACACACACACAGTCTCTCTCACACACATAGTCTCACTCACTCACTCACACACTTGCAGCATAAACCAGCTTATAGCACTTCTCTCTCCAGCTCACTGCAAATAATTCTGTGCAAGATTGTCAGTTCACTGTTCTATTATTTATTGCCAGCAAGTCGCCGTGGGCGTGACGCTCCAGTTTAACGAGGGGGCGTCACCTGCTGCAGCGTGATGGGTATTTGAGATAGATATATTGTTCTATATCTATGGTATTTGACAGAGTTTATTAAACTTTATCTACAGCAGTAAAACTCAACAACAGCCAGAGGAGAGGTTAGCTCCGTTTCATGGATCCTGCTCTCTTTCTTTAGAAGGTAATAAAACCCAGCCACTACTGCCAGTCAGGATGAAAGACTATGATCCACTTAAAGGACTTTTATGAATGAGAAATATGTGTGTGTGTGAACTCCAAACACAGGCCATTAATTCGGCAGATATTATTTTGTACTATTAACTTTATGTAGTTACTTTATTTTTTTTACGGTTTACTTATTTACGTAAACTTTACTGACTTTACCTATTTTCTTGAATGTGTGTACTACTTGCTCTACTTATTCATTTGTACTTTAACGTTGCACACTGCTGAAGAGATGCTAGGCAGATTTTCTTTGTTCTAAGCACAATAATGATAAAGATGTATTGGTGTATTGGCAAGAATCTGGCAATATGATACCTATCACGATACATGGGTCACGATTCAATATATTGCAATATATTTCGATACGGTGTGTAAGGCGATATGTTGGGATTTTTTTAAAGTATAATTTTCGAAAAGCTAATATTTAAAAAAAGACATGATGTGCATAAAAGTCGAAGAAGTTTACTTTAGGTAAACAATTCAGTACTCAGAAAATCAAACTGCCAGTTTGGGATTGTGGTTCACAGGTTCTTAGTGAGCACATTTTTTAATGCTCAAGTAGGCCAAAGTGCTACCATAGCTACATTGTTAGCCTCTTGCAAAAAGTTAGGCACTGTTAGGCACTGTTAGGCACTGCTAGGCTCTCTTAGGGCTCTGTTAGGCACTGCTAGGCGCTGTTAGCCTCTGTTAGGCACTGCTAGGCGCTGTTAGCCTCTGTTAGGCACTGCTAGGCGCTGTTAGCCTCTGTTAGGCTCTGTTAGGCTCTGTTAGGCACTGCTAGGCTCTGTTAGGCAAGGACACTAGTGGTGCGTCCCAGCATAGCCATCTAGCCGTAGGGGTTTTAAACAACAGAAACGTGAACCACTGTCTTACATGAATATCTTTGCACGTAAACAAAAAACAAATTAATAAAAATAAAAAAATCAATAGTGTTGTTGAAAATCGATACAGTATTGCAAAAATACTTAGTTTAACGATAACAAGTGTATCGATTTGTTCTCACGCCCCTAATATATACTATAAGTTATTAGTCTGTATTTTCGAGCATACAGTATGCACGTATTGGCTTAATAATGCGAGGTAAAGAATGTCGTTTCGCTTTCTGTCCGAACCTTCAGACACCCCAGGCAGTACAACACAGCCGCTATAGATTCGGCATCTTCGGCTGAAGGGACACAGTCGGCGGGGGGGAATACGTTCCATTAACGCAAATTTGTTTTCTTCGCCTGAAACCCACCTGCTGTGACAAGCAGCGAACACTGCGAGTCCAGGATCCTCTCGCACAGAGACTCCGCAGAGAAACCTGCAAACTGGAAAGAGACGCCCACCAACATGAGTTTCAACATCCATCTTTCTTATCTCAAATTATAACTGAGAGGTAGCCATGTAGGTCACGTCAACTTTATTGTTCATTCTGCAATATGTGTCAGACATAGAGAGCAATCGGAAATACGCTCCTCTACGAAGGACACATACAAGTATAATATGAAAGATTAATATATTCAAATAAAGGTAAAAAGGATAAGTAATATATATATACAATTAAACGAGATAAGTTATATGTATAATCAAGGGGCGTAATGTTGGGGGGGTTGAGATCTCCAACTATCTAGGGAGGTCCTGGGACATGTCTGCCTGTATTTAGAAAAGCGACAAATACATCGGAAAAAATTGTGGGAAAAAACTCAAAGAAATAGACAAAAATGTTGAAAAAAAGCGACGTAATTTCGAAAAAAAAAGTTGGAAAAAAATGAAAAAGTAAAACAAATTTATTTCATGTAAGAATGTAACGGGATTGTTCTTTACGAATAAAAAGAGATTTTAAAAAAAAAGAAAGAAAAAAGGGAAAAAAAACCATTGAAAAGAAACGCCAAATATTTTACGATTTTACGAATGCGTTTCTTTTCAATGTTTTTTTCCCTTTTTTCTGCCAAAAACTTAAAAAGAAAATCTAGGCGACAAAAACTCAGAAAGAAGCAACAAAAAGTCCCCCCCCCAAAAAAAACCTCTAAAAAATCTTAACAGAAGCAACAAAAACATTGAAAACACGACAAAAAACTTCCAAAAAACTGTGTATAAGCCCCCTCCCCCACCATAAATTAGGCCTATGTATACAGTACAGTTATACACAAACAGTGTAGAAAACTAAAGCTATAAAAAGGTTTTAGAGTTTGATCTCACCACTATGGAGTGAACGGCTCCGATGCGGACGCAGGCCAACATGGCTACGACCAGCTCCACCACCATCGGCATGTAGATGGACACACGGTCGCCCTTCTTCACTCCTGCACACACACACGGGAGGACGATCGAGACAAGGACAATAAAGCAGGGAAACAAAGAGGAGAAATCACTTTTACTGGAAGACTAGACACATCTTTGCGGCCGTACTTATGAACACAGAGTTAGCACAGACTGTAAAAATAAAGGACGGAGCTTCCAGGTCTGAGAAGTGAAGCCGATGCTTAAAGCTCCTTAAAGCTGCATTCTGTCTAACTTCCAGCAGGGGGGAGACTCCTTAAAGCTGCATTCTCTCTAACTTCCAGCAGGGGGAGACTCCTTAAAGCTGCATTCTCTCTAACTTCCAGCAGGGGGGAGACTCCTTAAAGCTGCATTCTCTCTAACTTCCAGCAGGGGGGAGACTCCTTAAAGCTGCATTCTCTCTAACTTCCAGCAGGGGGGTAGACTCCTTAAAGCTGCATTCTCTCTAACTTCCAGCAGGGGGGAGACTCCTTAAAGCTGCATTCTCTCTAACTTCCAGCAGGGGGGTAGACTCCTTAAAGCTGCATTCTCTCTAACTTCCAGCAGGGGGGAGACTCCTTAAAGCTGCATTCTCTCTAACTTCCAGCAGGGGGTAGACTCCTTAAAGCTGCATTCTCTCTAACTTCCAGCAGGGGGGAGACTCCTTAAAGCTGCATTCTCTCTAACTTCCAGCAGGGGGGTAGACTCCTTAAAGCTGCATTCTCTCTAACTTCCAGCAGGGGGGTAGACTCCTTAAAGCTGCATTCTCTCTAACTTCCAGCAGGGGGAGACTCCTTAAAGCTGCATTCTCTCTAACTTCCAGCAGCAGGGGGGAGACTCCTTAAAGCTGCATTCTCTCTAACTTCCAGCAGGGGGGAGACTCCTTAAAGCTGCATTCTCTCTAACTAACTGTGACATCACGGATGCTATATCCGTTATTTTGACAGTCTGTGTGTGAAAGAGTAATAAAATCCGGTAGTTTCAGCCGTAACGTACCCTGAGATTTCAGGACGTTGGCAAACTGACAGACCCTCTGCAGCAGCTCTCTGTAGGTCACCGTCAGCTCATCGCCGGGCTCGTTGCCTTCCCTGAAAAAAACGGCAAAATGAGTCAACAGTCAACATATTCGGTAGAGGTCGACCGATAGCTAGGTTGGGCCGTATTTGCCGATAGACGATTAATCGACCGATAGTATTTAGAATTCATACTGGATAAAAACAAACATGACACTCCAAGTAAAACAGTGCTGAACTTTATTACAAAAATTAAAAAAAACTGTATTGAACCATGAAAACATGTTAAATGAAATAAATATAAATATTTAAGTCAATAAAAGACATTCATTCAAACTGAAACAAAAAGTAATAAATAACAAATAAAAACAGTTAAACTGTCGTTTTAGAGCGGTAACAGAGGATCTCTGACCTGGAGGGATCTATCTTTCCCACCATATACTCTCTGTTCTCGCTTGGATGCCCATATAAGGCGTAATGTGTGACGGATCTGCCTTCCCATTGGTTGAAAACATAAACAAAGGCATCATGGGAGATTCCCTTGTCGGTAGCACCTACTGTCTATGGGTGGCACGGAGTTAGCGGCAGAAATGACCGAAAACGTGATGAATTATGGAAATCAGGTGGATAAATATTGGATGTAACAGTTTGGATTTAATGCTCAACGACCCCGAAAAAAGGCCCAAGTTCCAGTCTGGAAAGAAGATCAGCTGTAAAGGCTAGAAAGAGCCTCTAGAGGAGCTATTGTAATGCATGATGTAAAGGCTAGAAAGAGCCTCTAGAGGAGCTATAGTAATGCATGATGTAAAGGCTAGAAAGAGCCTCTAGAGGAGCTATAGTAATGCATGATGTAAAGGCTAGAAAGAGCCTCTAGAGGAGCTATAGTAATGCATGATGTAAAGGCTAGAAAGAGCCTCTAGAGGAGCTATAGTAATGCATGATGTAAAGGCTAGAAAGAGCCTCTAGAGGAGCTATAGTAATGCATGATGTAAAGGCTAGAAAGAGCCTCTAGAGGAGCTATAGTAATGCATGATGTAAAGGCTAGAACATTAAAAGAAATACAATTAAGCCATGATAAGAACTGGTGAATAAATGTTGATTAAAACAGTGGTTATTGGGCTAAAAATACCAATAATAGCAAAGCTGTATCCCGCTTCTCTGTACAGAAATAAACGTGCTGTGATCAGGGAATCTGTGCGTAGACCACGGATGATGATAACTCGATTGATAACGCCGTCACTGTTCTTAGAAGATCAGGTGGAGCCCGGTGCGCAGAGAGAGAGAGAGAGACAGAGGGAGAGAGAGAGAGAGAGAGAGAGAGAGAGAGATGCGCTCCACCTGATCTTCTAAGAACAGTGACGGCGTTATCAATCGAGTAGCCTATTGACTGGTCAGTAGGCCTATGCGGTGCTTTTACATCGGTTGATCTCTGATCTCCAACTTAACGTGCTCCCGACCAGGTTAGGTGTTCAGAATAAGTTACCACAGTGATTGTACCAGGTAACAACTGATCCACCGTTACCATCACTGTGTCACTATAACCAGCGTCGTGACACAGCTTATGCAGGACCCAGGTTGCTAGGTTAGGTGAAGCCGGGTAACTGAAAGAAATCCAGCATGTTGACCTTGCTTCGTAGTAGCCTACAGGCTGCCAGTCTCACAGAATTCTGCGAAATGAACACGGCCTCTTATCTCAAAAACTGTGGCAGTTTCACAGATTCGCCGAAAATTCTGTGACGTTTAAAAAAATCCACGTGTATATTTCTATGGTCCTGGTAGGCTTAAATTGACTTAACAGCACCACCTGCTGTTGTGGAGTGCGAATTACAGGACATTTGTTAGAAAATGTACCTGCATTTGTGTGTGGATCTGAGGGCATTTGTGTGTGGATCAGCAAGGCAGAAAGTTAGTGCCAAAAGTTACGTGACAGTTTTTTGTACTTGTAGAATTGGTTTTGTACTTGTAGGATTTTTTTTTTTGTACTTGAAGGATTTTTTTTCCCCCGTACTTGTAGAATTTGTTTTGTACTTGAAGGATTTTTTTTTGTACTTGAAAGATTTTAGTTTGTACTTGCAGGATATTTTTTGTCATTGAAGAAATATGTTTTTGTATGTTGTAAAACATACTGTATTTGTTTGATAAGTAGGTTTCTTATTTGCAGAACAAAATGCATTAGTTTGTGAATGATGTTTTGTATTTGCAAACCACACTGAGTTTGTTTGTGAATCGTTGGGCGTGAGTAAAACACGTTTTGTGTGTGTGTGAGGTTTTGGCATGATTCTAACTCCATAGACACACAAACACACAGAGAGACACACAAACACAGAGAGACACACACAAACATAGAGAAACACACACACACAGAGACAGACACACACACACACACACACACACACACACACACACAGACACACACACACAGACACACACACACACACACACACACACACACGTAGTGACGGGGGGGAGAGAGCTGCGCCCCAACTGATCTACTCCGAAATATTTAAGTCAAAATATATAAAGTTCTATACGGTCATTAAATAGTAAAATGATTTACAGTAAACGCATCATTCTGAGATGATACGATGAGTAGATCTGCCTTCGCTCCAGCCCCTCGTCGTCTATCTTATTCACACGTTTACATTTTAAATTCTGACAAATTTAACAGCTTGGAGGTATAAGAGTTTTAATTTAGGCTCAACGACTAATACACAACAGTTTCTCGTTAGGTCGGGTGTGTAGCATGTGTGTGTAGCGTGTGTGTGGCATGTGTGTAGCAAGTGTGTGAGTGTGTAGCATGTGTGTGTAGCGTGTGTGTGGCATGTGTGTAGCAAGTGTGTGAGTGTGTAGCATGTGTGTGGCGCGCAACACACAGATTGGAGGTATAAGAGTTTTAATTTAGGCTCAACGACTACAGTAATACCAACAGTTTCTCCTTAGGTCGGGTGTGTAGCTTGTGTGTGTTGTGTAGCTTGTGTGTGTGTTGTGTAGCTTGTGTGTGTGTGTAGCAAGTGTGTGAGTTTGTAGCATGTGTGTGTAGCGTGTGTAGCATGTGTGTGGCCGTGTGTGTATGTGTGTGTTGCTCACACGTGAGTATGTGTGTGTAACTTGTGTGTGTGTGTAGCGTGTGTGTGTGTGTATATCGTGTGTGTATGTGTAACTTGTGTGTGTGTTGTGTAGCTTGTGTGTGTGTGTAGCGTGTGTGTGTGTGTGTGTGTAGCAAGTGTGTGAGTTTGTAGCATGTGTGTGTAGCGTGTGTGTAGCATGTGTGGCGCGTGTGTGGGTGTGTAGCATGTGTGTGTAGCGTGTAGCATGTGTGGCGCGTGTGTGGGTGTGTAGCATGTGTGTGTAGCGTGTAGCATGTGTAGTGTGTGTGTAGTGTGTGTGTGTGTGTAGCGTGTGTGTGTAGCAAGTGTGTGAGTTTGTAGCGTGTGTGTAGCATGTGTGTGTAGCGTGTGTGTGTGGCGCGTGTGTGTGTGTGTAGCATGTGTGTGTAGCAAGTGTGTGAGTTTGTAGCATGTGTGTGTAGCATGTGTGTGTAGCGTGTGTGTGGCGCGTGTGTGTGTGTGTGTAGCAAGTGTGTGAGTTTGTAGCATGTGTGTGTAGCATGTGTGTGTAGCGTGTGTGTGGCGCGTGTGTGTGTGTGTAGCGTGTGTGTGTGTGTGTGTGTGTGTGTAGCAAGTGTGTGAGTTTGTAGCATGTGTGTGTAGCGTGTGTGAGTGTGTAGCATGTGTGTGGCGCGCGACACACAGATTGGAGGTATAAGAGTTTTAATTTAGGCTCAACGACTACAGAAATACCAACAGTTTCTCCTTAGGTCGGGTGTGTAGCTTGTGTGTGTGTGTGTGTAGCGTGTGTGTGAGTGTATATTGTGTGTGTATGTGTAACTTGTGTGTGTGTTGTGTAGCTTGTGTGTGTGTGTAGCGTGTGTGTGTGTAGCGTGTGTGTGTGTAGCATGTGTGTGGCGCGCGACACACAGATTGGAGGTATAAGAGTTTTAATTTAGGCTCAACGACTACAGTAATACCAACAGTTTCTCCTTAGGTCGGGTTGCATCTAGTTTTAAAAGCCTAACCAGGGACAGGGGTTGCAAATTAGTCATGGCTATAAACCTGTATGCATGGCATCTACTTTCTATTCTTTATAGGGTTGGGTATCGTTTGGGTTTTTTTCCGATACGGGTGCTAAATCGGTACTTTTAAAACGGTGCCGGTGCCTAAACGGTGCATTCTCCGTATTTTGGTGAATTTCTGTCTGAATCCAGGGGTAAAAAAAAGATCGTTTTGGTATGTGTGGACGGGGCCTGAGTCGCTCGGGCCGTTTCCCGTGTACAATAAAACTGGAACAATAGTCTAAAATAGTTAATCTAAAAAAAAAAACACACGATTGGTTTCTTCATTTTGCCACATTTTCCGTATAGAGAGCCGAAGTCCCGCCCCTTCTGGTGGACCTCATGGGACCTTAAGTCAGAAAAGATATGAACGGTAGTGAACGGGGAGAGGCAAATAATTTTTTGATCCCGTTTGAATTGAGCCATGGATTACAAATATGATGTTCGTCAATTTAAAAGATGATTTTTCAACCGAAGAAAGTCTCAGTTACCCGTAGGTTTGTCGTAGTACCGCTTAGTTTAGTGTGAAACAGCTCAGTGGACTACATCTCCCAGTGGACTACATCTCCCAGTGGACTACATCTCCCAGTGGACTACATCTCCCGTTTCACACAATCTACGTCACCTAGCTTGATGCTCGGCTTACTCGCTAGCTAGCTAGCTTAGCTCTGTTCCACAACACATGTAACGTTATCGTAACTGCCGTGTTTTATCCAGTCAGGTGTTCTCAGCAGAGAAGCAAAAGAACGAGAGAGATCCTCTGATCATTAGAGTAACGTTACATCCTGGTACGATACACAGAGACATCGTAGCTTCAGAGAGACGTCATCCATGAAGTTTGTAGTCTTTCTAATTACGTATTTTCACAGTCTTATACTTCAACAGTTTAACAATAAACAGAGACTTTCTTCGGTTGTAAAATATTGTTTTAAATTGACGAACATCATATTTGTAATCCAGGGCTCAATTCAAACTGGATCAAAAAATAATTATTATCTCTCCATTGACCCTCGTTCATATTTTTTCGAAAGATAAGGTCCCATTGGCCGGAAGTAGAAGGGGGCGGGACTTCGGCTCTCTATATGAACGCTTAGAAAAGATCACGTACTGTGGAACGGGGACCCGGCTGTGTGTCCAATATGTCTTTCTCTTGTTATGCCATACTGGTTGCACGTTTTTATGTGTGTGTAACTTGTGTGTGTGTGTGTGTCTGTGTGTTGTGTAGCGTGTGTGTGTGTGTAGCGTGTGTGTGAGTGTATATCGTGTGTAACTTGTGTGTGTGTTGTGTAGCTTGTTTGTGTGTGTGGGTGTAGCGTGTGTGTGCGTGTAGCAAGTGGGTGAGTTTGTAGCATGTGTGTAGCGTGTGTGTAGCATGTGTGTGGCGCGTGTGTGTGTGTGTTTGTAGCATGTGTGTGTAGCGTGTGTGTGTGTGTGTGTAGCGTGTGTTTGTGTAGCGTGTGTGTAAGTGTATATCGTGTGTGTATGTGTAACTTGTGTGTGTGTTGTGTAGCTTGTGTGTGTGTGTGTAGCGTATGTGTGTGTGTGTGTAGCAAGTGTGTGAGTTTGTAGCATGTGTGTGGCGCGTGTGTGAGTGTGTAGCATGTGTGTGGCTGTGTGTGTATGTGTGTGTTGCTTGCACGTGTGTATGTGTGTGTAACTTGTGTGTGTGTGTTGTGTAGCTTGTGCGTGTGTGTAGCGTGTGTGTGTGTGTAGCGTGTGTGTGAGTGTATATCGTGTGTGTATTTGTAACTTGTGTGTGTGTTTTGTAGCTTGTTTGTGTGTGTGGGTGTAGCGTGTGTGTGCGTGTAGCAAGTGTGTGAGTTTGTAGCATGTGTGTGTAGCGTGTGTGTGTGTGTGTGTGGGTGTAGCGTGTGTGTGCGTGTAGCAAGTGTGTGAGTTTGTAGCATGTGTGTGTAGCGTGTGTGTAGCATGTCGTGGCACGTGTGTGTGTGTGTGTGTGTGTGTGTAGCATGTGTGTGTAGCGTGTGTGTGTGTGTAGCGTGTGTTTGTGTAGCGTGTGTGTGTGTGTAGCGTGTGTGTGTAGCGTGTGTGTGTGTGTGTAGCATGTGTGTGTAGCGTGTGTGTGTGTGTGTAGCGTGTGTTTGTGTAGCGTGTGTGTGTGTGTGTAGCGTGCGCGTGTGTGTAGCAAGTGTGTGAGTTTGTAGCATGTGTGTGTAGCATGTGTGTAGCATGTGTGTGGCGCGTGTGTGTGTGTAGCGTGTGTTGCGTGTGTAGTGTGTGTATGTGTGTGTGTCTTGCACAGCTGAAAGGTCTCTGTGACCTGCTTGGCTCTGACAGC
Organism: Perca schrenkii; assembly: GCA_025617405.1. Taxonomy (NCBI): domain Eukaryota; kingdom Metazoa; phylum Chordata; class Actinopteri; order Perciformes; family Percidae; genus Perca; species Perca schrenkii. Next base: position 4,015,613 of record CM046793.1, read on the forward strand.
TGGTGGGACTTGCATTCACTGAATAACTGAGTCTTTTCTAAAGCTCTGACCTTGATCACCATGTCCAACCAGACATCCGAGCTGCAGAGTTCCCAATCAGGACAACACACACTCAACACACACACACACAACACACACACACAACACACACTCAACACACACAACTCCTCTTCACACATCTGAGACCTTACTCAGCTCTACAAATAACCATCACTCCACACATTAATCTAGTGGTTAGGGGAAGAAGAGATCTAAACTTCCTCTATATTAATACAGACAACTTAAAGGACAATTCCGGCACAAAACTAACCTAGGGGTTAATAACAGATGTGTGTGCCCACTCTGTCGTTCTCTGGGACATGTTTTCATGCTAATCGAATGGGTTTGTAGCTTGAAAACAAGCTAGCGCGGACCGCTGATTAGCTTACAACGCTAGTATTACACAGGGAAAGTAAAAACAAATGGCTATTTATACCACTAAAAAGGCTCAAAATATCACCAGACTTCCACGGTAGCATAATGAGGGTCCCTACGTGTTAACCGAAGCATGGAGAACTTTGTAAGTGTACAGACAGTTTATTAAAAAGGACAGTTTATTAAAAAGGACAGTAGCTCCCAAGACGGCGGCCGCCTGTATACGAGAAGGCGACTGACTTTATAATCTGGTCTCTGTTTAACATTTGTGTGAACTTCTGGTTAACCACACACACACACACACACACGTTTGTTTGACTATCTTTGTGGGGACCTGTCATTGACATAATGCATTCCCTAGCCCCTTAACCTAACCTTAACCATCATAACTAAATGTCTAACCTTAACCCTTACCCTCACCTTAACCATCACAACTAAATGCCTAACCTTAACCCTTACCCTAACCTTAACCATCACAACTAAATGCCTAACCTTAACCCTTACCCTCACCTTAACCATCACAACTAAATGTCTAACCTTAACCCTTACCCTAACCTTAACCATCACAACTAAATGCCTAACCTTAACCTTTCTCGCTCAATGTATCGCCCAGCCCTACTTTGCACTTGTCATATCGGCCTGTAGGTCTCATGCTTCTGCGTAAAGCTATTTATCTATTAGTAAACAGAAAATGCTTTTCAACTGAATCCATTAATTCAGGGGTGTTAAACTCAACTTCCCTGAGGGCCACACTAACAAATGAGAATCACATCAAGGGCCTGACATAGATTATACTGTTTTTATGTCATGGGAAAAGTCAAATATCTATCTGTATTATTGCATGTCTCATATAGTCTTCTCACTTACAGTTTGGTCGACAAAAATGTCAAAAACGTTTGGAAAAAGCATAGAAAATGTGAAAAGTGACAAAAAGTAGGTGTAGGCCAAAATGTATTGTGAACCTAAATGTATATAAAAGGGGCCTGATCAAAATTAGCAAGGGACCTTGCTCGTTTTTAATCCAAAATCTCTGGCTTTGCCTTCTGAAAAGAGACGTTTTGCTGCTTTTCTTTTACATTACAATGTCTGTCACATAGGGCTGTCCTCGACTAAAGAAATTCTTAGTCGACTAACACTTATAGGATTTTGTCGACTAATCGATTAGTTGATTTAATTGACAGAGCTGTGCTCTTTGAGAGGTGGTTAAGACTAGAAAAGCACAATATAAATGTAGTTAATTAACCATCTGTAAAACTGAGTTTCTCCACAATTAATCCTGTAAAAGTACCACTTCAAATCTTGTGTTTACCATAAATGTGCTCAGAAGTTTCTTGGAAATGAGTAATTAAGCATGAATAAGCATAAAAAATGACTAATGGACTAAAGAAATCTTAGTCGACTAAGACCAAAACGACCGATTAGTCGACTAATCGACTAAGAGGTGGCAGCCCTAGTGTCACATTTGTGACGGACAAAGGGATATCTTTAGGTTGTAGACCACATGTGTCAAACTCAAGGCCCCATATAAATTTAGGTTCACGATAAATGTTGGCCCGCCTAGTTGTGCACCAAAACAAAAAGACAGGAAACTACACTTTCAAACGGCAACTACACGACACTGGTAGATTTGCTGACTTTGAGATTTCCCAGAAATTCCCAGAGAAGCAGAGAGTTTTCGAAATTAAAAGCTGGGAAACAGGTTGGCTGTGAGTCGACTTTTAAAATGTAACCTTTGTTTTGCTTGATTTGCTAAATTCTAAGATTTCTAAGGAACTATTAGCAAGGCGCTTAGGGCTTTATGTGGACCAAACTGTAAGTGAGAAGACTATATGAGACATGGAATAATACAGTCAAAGATATTTGACTTTTTTCAAAATAAAAGCATGAAAAAAAACTCTACATGTCTGGCCCTTGATGCGATTATCCTTTTCCAGTGTGGCCCTCTGGGAAGTTGAGTTTGAAACCCCTGTTGTAGACGGTTGGTCGAACTAAACGAGCAAACCGTAGAAACCAAAAAGGAAACTCCAAGGCACTCTCTTTTAGAAAAATACAAAGCCTTTATTTATGGCTAAGTCATCATTCGATTGACTCCCTGACAAAGGCTTGTATGCCGAAACGCGTCGGAGTACTTTAAGATTCATTATGACTTAGCCATAAATAAAGGATTTGTATTTTTCTAAAAGAGAGTGCCTTGGAGTTTCCTTATTGGTTTCTACATTATTGATTATCCCATCCAAAGAGCACCTCTAGCTAATATTTTGAGTCCTGGAAGCGCTCCGCTACAGACATTTGATAAACAAGCAAACCGTTTTAAAACCACTTAAATAAGTTGATGCTTTATTTGGGGTTTTGGAGTCGAGGGAGAACTGTATTATTCTGATGATATTCCTCATGCTGGTGCAACACGTTCTGCATGTTGGAAACAACAACACTTGAATGAAGGTCATCAGTCATGTTTCTCTGCCCGGCTCATATCTGGGAAATGTCAAGAGTGAAAACAGCACGCACACTAATGTACCGTATAAACACACACAGAGGACGCGCCTATAAATACACAACAGTTAATCCATCGTCAACACTGTGGGTTTAAAGGCCCAGACTAGGGCCGGGCGATATGGACCAAAAGTCATATCCCGATATATATTTTGGATGAATATCGATATACGATATATATCCCGATATTTTTTTCCGCAAAGTGAGAGCAGTTCAGTCAAAGTCAAAGCCAAAAATTCATAGAAACCGGTTATTTCAGTTATTGGTTGCAAAATCAAATGAATAAATAATAAACAGGTTTCTTCACCTTGTTCATGATTAAATGCTCAGCTGTTCAAATAACAATATAATGTAAACATAAATACTGTATAACAACAGGAGTACCTTTTTTTTTTTAAATCAAAGCTCCATAAGGTGCACATTTAAATAAAAAAAATATCTTAAATAAAAAGCCTATAAAATAAAAGAGGCCAATCCAAAAGGAGTCAGCAGCTTGCTTGGAGCAAGGATCACATTTGAACTATAGAACAGTTACAACAGTCTGATAAGTTCAGAAAAGTACATCACTTTACTGTAATGTAGCCTTTAAAACCAGGAAAAGACACTTATGTCATATTACGATATCCAAAATCTAAGACGATATCTAGTCTCCTATCACGATATATCGATATAATATCGATATATCGCCCAGCCCTAGCCCCAGACACACCGGCCAGACAAGTTGGTCCAAAAAGTTCCTCAGAACGCACCGAAGAGACGAGACGTAATACGTCTCCATAGCAGCAGGCGGCGCTAATCTGTGTTGTCGCCCAAAAAATTGATGCTGATTGGACGAACGCGTCACGTGGGGTCTGGCTGCTCCGGAAATTCAAAGCCAGACTGTCATGGCGGCTCGTTGAGAATCCGATCTCATACTGGACTAAAATAGTTCACCGAAAAAACGTGTTTCTGAAAACATTTGGAGAGAGAAATAGGCTGTGTGAGTGTGTGAGTGTGTGTCTTTGTGTGTATGTGTGTGTGTGTCTGTGTGTCTTTGTGTGTGTGTGTGTGTGTGTGTGTGTGTGTGTGTGTGAGTGTGTGTCTTTGTGTGTGTGTGTCTGTGTCTTTGTGTGTGTGTGTGTGTGTGTGTGTGTGTGTGTGTGTGTGTGTCTTTGTGTGTCTTTGTGTGTGTTTGTGTGTGTGTGTGTGTGTGTGTTTGTGTGTGTGTGTGTGTGTGTGTGTGTGTGTGTGTGTGTGTGTGTGTGTGTGTCTTTGTGTGTGTGTGTGTGTGTGTGTGTGTGTGTGTGTGTGTGTGTCTTGTGTGTGTGTGTCTTTGTGGGTGTGTGTGTGTGTCTTTGTGTGTGTGTGTGTGTGTGTGTGTGTGTGTGTCTGTGTGTGTGTGTGTGTCTTTGTGTGTGTGTGTGTGTGTGTGTGTGTCTTTGTTGGTGTGTGTGTCTTCGTGTGTGTGTGTGTGTCTTTGTGTGTGTGTGTGAGTGTGTGTCTTGTGTGTGTGTGTGTGTGTGTGTGTGTGTGTCTTTGTGTGTGTGTGTGTGTGTGTGTGTGTGTGTGTGTGTGTGTGTGTGTGTGTGTGTGTCTTTGTGTGTGTGTGTGTGTGTGTGTGTGTGTGTGTGTGTGTGTGTGTGTGTGTGTGTGTGTGTGTGTGTGTGTGTGTGTGTGTGTGTCTTTGTGTGTGTGTGTGTGTGTGTGTGTGTGTGTGTGTGTGTGTGTGTGTGTGTGTGTGTGTGTGTGTGTGTCTTTGTGTGTGTGTGTGTGTGTCTTGTGTGTGTGTGTGTGTGTGTGTGTGTGTGTGTGTGTGTGTGTGTGTGTGTGTCTTTGTGTGTGTGTGTGTGTGTGTCTTTGTGTGTGTGTGTGTGTCTTTGTGTGTGTGTGTGTGTGTGTGTGTGTGTGTGTGTGTGTGTGTGTGTGTGTGTGTGTGTGTGTGTGTGTCTGTGTGTGTGTCTGTGTGTGTGTGTGCGTGTCTTTGTCTGTGTGTGTGTGTGTGTGTGTGTGTGTGTGTGTGTGTGTGTGTGTGTGTGTGTGTGTGTCTTTGTGTGTGTGTGTGTGTGTGTCTTTGTGTGTGTGTGTGTGTGTGTGTGCAGTTGCTGAATCTGTCTTAATTTCAGATCAACAAAGGTCAGTTTAAAAGATCTTCCTCAGATTTTGAGAGACTCTAGTCACGCTCATCCCGCTCCCAGTTTCCAGGTTACCTCTCCACCAATCAGAGGGGTTATTTGAGTCCGACTGTCGGCAGTGCCCGCCCCCCCTCATTATACATCTCAAATCGGCCAAAATGAAGGCAGAAATGTGTGCAGTAGGCTTAAATGTCAGCGACCCACGAAGACAAACCAACTTTCTATTTGTGTGAGAGACTCTAGAAATAAACCAGCATGTTGGACCAGTGGTCCCCTAGCTGTAGATAGGTGGGGTCTCCTCTAGCTGTAGATAGGTGGGGTCTCCTCTAGCTGTAGATAGGTGGGGTCTCTTCTAGCTGTAGATAGGTAGGGTCTCTTCTAGCTGTAGATAGGTGGGGTCTCCTCTAGCTGTAGATAGGTGGGGTCTCCTCTAGCTGTAGATAGGTGGGGTCTCCTCTAGCTGTAGATAGGTGGGGTCTCCTCTAGCTGTAGATAGGTGGGGTCTCCTCTAGCTGTAGATAGGTGGGGTCTCCTCTAGCTGTAGATAGGTGGGGTCTCCTCTAGCTGTAGATAGGTGGGGTCTCCTCTAGCTGTAGATAAGTGGGGTCTCCCCTAGCTGTAGATAGGTGGGGTGTCCTCTAGCTGTAGATAGGTGGGGTCTCCTCTAGCTGTAGATAGGTGGGGTGTCCTCTAGCTGTAGATAGGTGGGGTCTCCTCTAGCTGTAGATAGGTGGGGTGTCCTCTAGCTGTAGATAGGTGGGGTCTCCCCTAGCTGTAGATAGGTGGGGTCTCCTCTAGCTGTAGATAGGTGGGGTCTCCTCTAGCGGTAGATAGGTGGGGTCTCCTCTAGCGGTAGATAGGTGGGGTCTCCTCTAGCGGTAGATAGGTGGGGTCATTTATTGTGCATGCATCGTTTTAGTCCGGTGCAACTAGTTAGCTTAGCGTAGTGAATGGAATCCTATGTTGCCGGTTAGCATGTTGTGAGTAAAAGTGAGCCAACAAAAGACAAAAAAAAAACAACCTAGTTACTTGCATTGAGACAAAAAAATGCGTTGGCCCACCTATCTACAGCCAGGGCAGACCGTGATAAGAACTATTTCAACAAACGTATCCCTTTAAGTAACGCAGTCAGGGCTCGGCATTACCACTGGCAAACCCGCCAAATGCAGTGGCGGGTACCAACTGATTTGGCAGTAATGTAAATAACCATTAGTTACTGTCAGAGACTTCCTTGCAGATAAAAGTCAGCGAGGGGGAAAGCTTTCTGGTATCGCGGCTACGTTCAAACACACTTTCTCCATCCTCTCCCCGAGGAGGGGGGCAACTCTGCTTTAAAAAGCTCTGAGTGGTCCGAATGCATTCCTCTCTCTGAGGCTTCACCTTTCACATCAGGACACATCAGAGGCCTGAGGAAAGCACCACAATGAGAGGGGGGAGGAGAGAGAGAGAGAGAGAAAGACAGAGAGAGAAAGAGAGAGAGAAAGACAGAGAGAAAGAGACAGACAGAGATAAGGGGGAGAGAGAGACAGAGAAAGAGAAACAGAGAGAGAGACACACAGAGAGAAGGACAAAGAGAGAGACAGAAAGAGAGAGACAGAGACAGAGAGATAAGGGGAGAGAGAGACAGAGAAAGACAGAGAGAGACAGATAAAGAGAGAGAAACAGAGAGAGACAGACAGACAGACAGACAGGAAGAGAGAGAGACACAGAGAGGGAGAGAGAGAAAGAGACAGAAAGAGAGAGACAGAGACAGAAAAGACAGAGAAAGAGAGAAAGAAAGAGAGAGACAGATAGAGGCAGAGAGAGAGAGAGACAAAGACAAAGAGAGACAAAGAGACAGAGAGAGAGATATAAAGAGAGAGAGACAGGGGGGGGAGAGAATGAGAAGAAAAGAAGAGATGCTGCAGATAAAGGAGAGTGGCTTTTCAGGACAAACAGGAACAAGAGGACTGAGTGCAGCCTGGAGATGGAGCCGTGAAATGAACGAATAAAACCGTGAGAGGCTGCACTTTGGGAGGAAAATATAAGATACCGTTGTTGAATATCACGCTAACAATATAACTTGATATATATATATATATATATATATATATATATATATATATATATATATTTAGATATTAGAGGTGTGAATCTTCACTGATCTCCCGATTCGATTACGATTATCATGTCTTCGATTCGATATCTCGATGCATCACGATGCGTCAAATACATTTTTCTACTAAAGCCATGTAGGATATTTAATTCATAGCTTTTCAAGCTTCAAAAACCAAACATTCTGCAGTGCTCTAATACTAAATAAACTGGATACATAAAACTATACAGCACTGAGCACATGGCACTTCCTGAATGTGCAAAAACATACCAGAATATGTAAACAGAAATGTTGTTAGGCCGACATTAAATTGTAAACAGAAATAATCGATTATGAGCCTGCCGATTATCGATGCAGCATCATCCATGTCCACGATTAGATCCATCGATTATTTGATTAATTTCAACACCTCTAATATATATATATAAACAGATATAACAGAGTGTTCTCATTTCTGCATGTCTGCTGTTTTCAGTATTCTGTTAAAATACAACACATTGCTTGTTGGAAAAGAACAATTAAAAAGGAAATAATTTCCAAGATTGTTTTATTGAATTAATTGAATAAAAAAAAAAAATTTAAAGGGCAGTTTTCTGCTGATATTTTCTTTCAACTAACACAAGAAATGTCCGAGTGTCTTCCGTGACGTGTCGCAGCCTTTTTGCCATGTGTTTATTGCGTCAGTTGATATTGCGATGGCGATAAAAAAAAACGATATATTGGTGAAGAAAACAACCAGAGAACCAACCATTTCCTGTGCATTTGTGGAACAAAGTCTCTTTGTTGTTTTTTTGGCACATAGTTTAGGCCTCATGGTGACTGAGCTTGTGCTCTCAGGGTTAAAGGTTACAAAAACAAAGTGTGTGTGTGTGTGAGCATGTGTCTGCGTGTATGTGTCTGTGTGTGTGTGTGTGTGTGTGTGAGTCTGCTTGTATGTCTGTCTGGCTGCGTGTGTGTCTGCGTGGGTCTGTGTGTGTGTGTGTGTCTGTCTGCATGTGTGTGTGTGTGTGTGCGTGTCTGCTTGTGTGTGTGTGTTGTGTGTCTGCGTGTGTGTGTCTGCGTGTGTGTGTGTGTGTGTGCCTATGTGTCTGTGTGTCTGCATGTGTCTGTGTCTGTCTGTGTGTGAGCGTGTGTCTGCATGTGTGTGTATGTGTCTGCGTGTGTGTGTGTGTGTGTGAGCGTGTGTCTGCGTGTATGTGTGTGTGTGTGTGTCTGCTTGTGTGTGTGTGTGTGTTGTGCGTCTGCGTGTGTGTGTGTGTGTGCGTATGTGTCTGTGTGTGTCTGCATGTCTGTGTCTGTCTGTGTGTGAGCGTGTGTATGCATGTGTGTGTGTGAGCGTGTATGCGTGTGTGTATGAGTCTGTGTGTCTGCATGTGTGTGTGTATGAGTCTGTGTATCTGTGTATGTGTCTGCGTGT